>JBBIGA010039981.1:0-7500 GCA_037576975.1 Alestes dentex
GAAGTTTCACTCCCATCTTAAGGCCACGGGCGCTGTAACAAACAGTATTCATGTAAGGGACCACCCTGGGCGGTACTTCCCCCGTCTAACAATCCGAAGTCAAATCTGTGTTTAATCGAACAAACAAGGTCAAGGCATGTAGGCTATAAGCGCTCTCTTGGTGTGGGTGTTAGCGAGCGCCTGCACTAGCTTCTGCCATGCATCTTCAGACTCTGATCACCTCACTGAGGACTTGCACATCTCATTCTGCCGCAGATGTTTGATTTCCTGTCATTTCTTTTTTTTTTTTTTTTTTTTTTAAACATGACTCATGTTTATCGGTTGAATCTATTTACAGAATGAACGTATCATTTCCAAGATGGGGTCATTTCCCATATTATCACGAAGGAAAACTTGTGCCCCAGTAGTTCTTGCCATTTCGGAAGCCACCAAATTATCAGCCTCATCCTTCAATGTCTTGATGATGTCAAATGAGCCGCAATTTCCACCTCACCATGCCGCTGACAAAAAAGCCGTTGATTTCCCCTCCAAGATTTGTAAACAAACAGAGAGCAAAAGGGAAGGCCACGGAGTCAAAGAGATTCACTCTCTCTTTTAGTGAAAACGCAACAGGAATTCCCCTGTCGGCCTTCTGTGTCTAAGACTGATATAATTCTGAGAGCAGACTGAAAATGTACTGAACTGGTCGGAAGTATTGGATTGGCGTTCTTAGCCTTGCTGGTAATTCTTAATTGATCTCGTTGATTAGGGGTGTGTGTGTGTGTGTGTGTGTGTGTGTGTGTGTTCTGAAACGGAAGTCGGATGGACACTGAGAGAACTGGAGAACAATCTGTTTAGCAGGGGGGTCTCCTTCACTTACAAAAGCAACAAATCCAGAAGGTTTTTAACCAGCCTTTTCATCCTCAATACCACATCAGTGTCTGTGGGATGCAGTATCCGTTCAGAGAGAACCTCAAAATCTTTCTCTGTGTCGCAGTAGTGCTGTTTCACAGGAAGCCAAGAGAGAGAGACAGGAAAGACTCTGTCTACTCTGGTTCAGTTTCCACTCGGTGCTCTCCATTAACGAAATGGAAAACTGAAGTATGAACTGGGGCAGGACAGAGATTAATATCAGTGTCATTTCTCTTATTACATTGAAACACCTCAGGAAATGGCTCTCATATATGTACATCTTGCTGTGTTTAAGGTTAAAATGAATCCATTGTATTTTCACCTAATGTCAGTACACAAATACTAAGTCACTGTGTTTTTTGCAAGTGCTCTGTAATATGCTGGATGGCTGGAATTATGAAACTGCTGTCTAAATTTGTAGCTTGTTAATCTGATTCACACTGCTGTTAACTGCTCATAAGAATACCCACTCCGCATGGCATGTTGCAAAGTGGGCGACAGTCTATTAAGAATGGCCCCTTTCACATTAAAACCCATTGCACACTCTGCCCGTGGGGCCCATTACATCAGTCGCCTCATTACATCAGCCAAACCTCCGCAACCACTGCCACACAACCTGTCCATTCAACGTTTAAGTGGTGCCCTGTTTTGCTGAGCTCTTGCTGGTGCCTGCCCCTGCTGACATGATTCATGGGAAAAACATTCAACACACACCCCTGGAATGAAGTGCCAAAGCATGCCATACTTCTGTTTAAAGCTGTTTAAAGGTAGCTTATTGTTTGCTTTAAAATGGATTTTGTATAATCGAGATTCTTTCCGTTTTCCTCCACAATTTTGGGCAGTTTTGGCAAAGTACTGGAAAAATATATATTAGAGTGTGTTCAAAATCTGCCTGATTTTGCTGGTCTGCTGGTCTTTCATGAACAAAATCATTCCAAGACCAAGATCAAATAAAAACAAAAAACAAAAAGCAAACAACAAAAAAATCCCCAACAAAATGGGGAGAGAGGACAACTGTAGGAGATGGTGGCATTATGATTCAGACTTGCTGTTATCATAGTCTCCAAAACTATAACCAAATGCCTCCTCTGTTTTTACAAACTAGCTGGAGTGATTGCAAGTAGAAAACCTTTGTTGTCATCAAACCACAGACTTAATCACCTGGTGTTTGGTAAATATCAACGAAACTGTGATTGCAGCTGGGCTGTATGGTGACAAAAGACAAAAGGAAAACAGATGTACTGTTCTCAGTCATCAGAAAAGAACCTGCTCCCATAGTGAAATATGGTAGAATTTCTGTGGCACTCCAAAGGCTCAGGGAAACTTGCTAGAAAATAGGGTCACCCGGAGATTTAGATCATTTATGGTTGCCTCTGCAGGAGACCAAGACTTTCCACAGGAACGATCTGAAGCGTACCTCCAAATCTACCCAAAAGCGAGTCACTGACCACAGAATCAAGATCTTACAGTGTCTCTCCCAGTCCTCTGACCTAAACCACCTGTGTCCACAATTGTAAGAGAAAACTCGGAGCTGTTTTTTTACTCAGTGTAAGGATGGCAAGAACTGTGGCATGTCTGAGGTTTTTTATTTATCTCAAGTGAGAGATTGCATTTCTCTCATTTTCAATGTAAGATCAAAATGATAAAACCTTGATAGGCTTTCATTTTCTTTTCAAGAGGGCACACCTTTCGTTGAACTCAGTAAAAAAGGATAAACTGTCAAATGTTCAATTTATCATGTCATAGGATGAAAATTTGAATTTGAATGGCTTTGCTCTAACCAGTGGTGAAATTTAAACGCTTTGATGTGAGATCTGAGGACCGGAGGCGGACGTATGTGCAGACACGGATGTTTATTACATGAGTCAAACAAGACTCTACACAAGAGACTGATACTTAGAAACTAGAAAATAAAATGAGGAAGCACAAACAGGGAAAACACAGAGCTAGAAACACTATGAAAGACATGGATACAAACATGGGAAATATCACAGCTGTCTAACAAAGCTAAACACAAAGACTGATGTATAAAAACATGAAGGTAATTGTCATGGTGTGAGCTGCGTGGAACCACACGAGACCTTGATGCTGCAATTGATACTTGGTTTAATTAGATTTGTACACACAAAAAAACGATAACACAAGCTGGACTAAGGGGACCTTCTTCCCGAGTCCTCAAATGAACTCAAACAGCTGCTCGGCAGTCGAACCCTCCTTCGCTCTCGAGCAGTCCTTTGCAGTCTAGTTCAACCTCCCGACCAGTGCGCTCCTTCTCTGTTCCGCAAAGTTCAAAGGGAGGTTGCCGCCGCTTCCCTTCAATCCTGCATACAAGAAAGCACAGACCCTCCAAGCACAGCATCAGGTTTGGAGCTGGGTGACCACACCACTATTCCGGGGCACGGCTGGCTACATATACCCCTCCAACTGTCCCACACAACCAATCACGAACAACTAACAATCATTCTTCGATTTATTTACAATTTGCCACAGTTGGACATGTCATTAGGTACCTGGAAGCCCAATAGCCAGATCATGATGCGTGCCACCTGGGCTGCCCACTCACATACCTTCACGCCCAGAGCCGTATTACCCCTAGTATTCGGGCGATGCGCTCCGTCGGATGTGCGATCGAGTGGTACTCACCGTGACTAGTAATACAGAAAACCCCCGCTTATCGTGGGGTTATGTTCCAAGAGCACCCGTGTAAACCCAAATATGTGACCTGTGTATGGTCCCAAAAATGCTCCCAAACCAATTTAATTTTGAACTCAGCTTAATACATTATCCTTAAACAGCAAGTAGAAAAAAATAGCGTTCTTGGATTGGTTACTTTCAAACCTCCCGCCTCTGAGTACAGTGGTATTTCATCATCCCAAGACGCGTTTTCTTTGCGTTCTCTGGACAGTACCAAAAAAATTATAGTTATTTTTTATATGGAAATGTAGCTGAATTTCCATTAATATTTATGTTACAAAATTAGTAAATGAAAATTTTCATAATAATTTAGCACTCCAATGCATGAAAAATTATATATTGGCACGAAAAAAGCTGTGATGTCCAGGCCTCGCCCACCATGCCCCTCATCCTCGTGCTGGATTGCTAAGCACAAGGATGAGGGGGCGTGGCGGATGAAGCCCGGACATCATAAAAGCAGGAAAAAAAATGCGGTGGATATCTGCAGTTTCCGCGATAGTGTGTGGGTTTCAGTGAACAATTATTAATTTGGTTTTCAGAAAAAATGCACGATGGACTGAAGCCGTGACTGCTGAACCGTGTTAAAGCGGGGGGTTACTGTATACAACAGCTGAGACAGGGCAGGGTTACAATCAAGAAGACTGGTGTGCACGATGTGGGGCCGCAGGTTACGGGTGGAGTTACGCACAAACTATAACAGAAACCATGTGGGGGACAGAATATAAACAGAAACCATGTGTAAACCTACAGACAGAGGGGGGCAAGATGGGACAGGGTTACAGAACTGTCCCTCTAGAGCACATCTCCTGAGGCTCAAAATCAAACTGCCACAGGAGCTAGAGGAGGGGTAACAAGCAGGACCGACAGAAATAAGAAAGAAACAGACTGAAAAAAGAGAGTAACTACACAGAGGGCAAGTAGACAAGAATGGAGAATGGAAACAGAGACAAGAACAATGCACAGGGCTAGGGTTAAAAGGAACACAAGACAGTTGCAGGGACACTAGGCTGAGAAAGGGGCTGAGGATAAGACAAAGACTGCTTTGTTTTCCCCTCAGCCCCTTTCTCAGCCTAGTGTCCCTGCAACTGTCTTGTGTTCCTGGAAAATAAGACAAGACAGTGGACAGGACTGAATGGGGTTAGAAACAGGGGGCTGGACTGGAAAGCATAGACTGGGCAGAAAACTGGACCAGGGCCTGAACAAAGGACTGGAATTAGGAATGTCACGATAATGGGACCAAAGGCAGAACAGGACACTGAATTCTGGCCAAGAATAAAGACTGGACAAAGGACAAAACTGGAGATGGAACACCAGACAGGACAGGCAGCTGAGCGGGAGAAAGAGACAGGAAATAAGGCTGAAAAGGGGACAGAGATGAGACAAGACTGTACACTGGGAAGGACGGGAAGCTGAGATGAAACAAGAGTGAAATGTTTGGTTGGGCAGAGGAACAGACATTGCCAAGGCCGGCTGGTTTAACACAGGACAGGACTGGGGAACTGACACCAGACAGGACAGGAAGACAAGGCATAATAGGAATCTGTAGACCAATGACTGCGACAGTGACACGGGCTGGGACAGACAAAAACGGTGATACAGGGGCAGGAACAATGACTTGGACTGGGACAGACATTGGAAAAGAAACAGGAACATGGACAAAAGTAACTACAGGAACAGGTACATTAACGGGACAGCAACGTTTAGGAGCAGTCAGGGTAGGAGATTCAAAGTTCAAACTTGTGTTCGGGGTCGAGGTGATGGTGCTAAAGAGGACATAAGTACAGAGAATATCCTGGAGATAACAAAACCAGTGACGAGGATCCAGGAAACTGGGAAGCTGGCGGCAGAGGACAAGGAAACTCAGAGCCAGATGGTGAGGGTGGGTATCTGGCAAAGTGGGGCCAGGCAGCTGGACTTCTGGTGAGGTGCAGTCATATGCAAGAGAGCCACACCTTGGCATCAAGAGGCCAGAGAGCGGCCCCTTGGGATCAAGAGACTGGAGAGTGGGTCCCTCGGGCTCTGGAGAATGGAACGTGGTCCCCTTGTGTTAGTGGAAGGTGGCAGCATAGAACCAGAAGATGGGCTGCTGGCGGTGTAGAACTACGAGATGGGGGGTGTTGGTGATGTGCCTTTTGTGCCGTTGGTGGTGAGGAACCTGGAGGCTTGAGCGCAGGCAGCAAAGAACCAGGAGACATGAATGCTGACCAGGGATACTTCAATGCAGCTGGGGCCACTGGCAACACAGAGCAGCTCTCTGGAGTGACCGGTGGTGCCAGTGATGAGCTGTTCTCTGATTCACCAGCCATGCCCTCCGGTGCACTAGGGGGCACTGGCGAGGATATGCCATCTGGAACACTCTTTTTTTGTGCTGTTTTCTTCTTCTCGTGGCAGATGTGTATTCCAGCAAGACGGACTCCCGGGCCACCATTTCCACTGCCACTCTTGCTTAGTCGGCAGTTTTGATGAGGGCATGCACATCCGTTGGCCTCTATGCAATTTGTTGTGGCGCCCACTCATAGGTCTCCTTCCGACTGCCAGGAGGACTATGGTGCTTGAGCTTGGTAAGTTGACTCGGCTCAGAGCGAAGGAGCTCAGAAGCCGATCCTGTAAACTGAACGATAGACTGAAAGCTAGCTCCGCAGTTTCACCTGTGCCCGGGGCAGAGGACAATCTGAGGACCAAACCTGCAGGGCATTGAACCAATGCACATAGCCGTGGAGCCAACTACGACCCCCCTAGCCTCCTCGGCCACCTCATGGCTCCCCCCTGAATCGCCAAGTGTTTTAGGGAGTGAGGCGGGTCCCGCATCCCCTAGAGAGGCCGCGACTAACTCCACTACCTGGCAGATGCGCTCAGCGGAGGAGCTGCAGCTAGCCAACAAGCACGCGACTGATCCGAGGGGGAAGCCTCACCTCCCTGCATGGCCCAGTCATCCACTGCCTCCAGACACTGATAGTACAAGTACTTAGGTCTGCTATGTCCATTTTTTGCAGTCAGTCAATCTGTGATGTTAGGACAGAGAATCGGGGGCGGATGGACGTGCAGACGTTTATCCCATAACAAATTTCTATTCCATAAAACATAGATGTTTATTTCATTAAAAAAATCACAAAATAAACAAGGAATACACATGAGACAGATATCTAGTAACTAAAAAATATATCAAAGCACAAACAGTAAACACTGTGAATGACAGATATGGATTATGCAGAACATCAACAGAAACCACATGTAAACATCTTAACAGGGAAGCAAGACAGGGCAAGACTATTACAACTTGATGGTGACATTTCTGGAATTTGCCCTTTGAGATCAGCTGATCTACATTTATTTTACTGTTTTACAAGAAAATTCTTTTGTAAATGTATGATTAATATGGGGTGGTGTAGACGGGTTCTTTTGATGTAAAGTTAGTCCTTTGGGTACACTTCCCCCTAGACAAGGAGCAAATAGACCCCTTTAGCATATTGGCCCAAATATTATGTAGGTAGATTTTTAGTTATGGCTTATAACTTATTTATTGTTATTGCATTTAGCTAAAATTCTACTCATTTAAAATAACGATGTATGTAAATTATACATTATTTGTGGTTTCCCTGCTCCAGTGTAAGTCATAAAAAGGATTTTAATAATGTCATCGCAACAGATTATTAATTTTAAAAAATGGACATTGAAAGTGTTTATTTTACCATTATTTGTATTTTGTCATAGCATATTACATCTATAACACTAATTTACAAAGGCCCATTTCAATTTGGTGTGTATAGTATTTTGATTAATAATAGTTTTGAATAAAAGGGCTAGAAATTATTTGACAAATTACACATTCTACAAAACTTGTTTAACAAACTGATGCAAAATTCGTCATGGGGGCTTCTCATTGTCGGCATGGGGCGTATTGGTTCAATAATGGGA
>JBBIGA010040001.1:0-13439 GCA_037576975.1 Alestes dentex
TCATCTATTCCAGGACCTCAGAAAAACATGTACAATATGTGAGAGTGGTTCTTCCGAGGTGACTGGCCTACCAACTGTACTGTAAGTTAGAAAAATGTGCTTTCCACCAGCGCTCCACCACATTCCTAGGGTTTGTGATATCATCTAAGGGTGTGGCCATGGATGCCCAGAAGCTGGGAGTTGTGCGTAATTTGCCCCTACCCAAGACGCTTAAGCAGCTCGGGTGTTTTCTGGGGTCTGCTAATTTCTATGATCAGTTTACCTGGGGCTTCAGCTCAGTTGCAGCACCTCTTACTGCACTCACTAAACCAACATGGACTGCCTTCACCCTCAGCTCTGATGCCATCAAAGCCTTCTATCAGTTGTGCCTACTCTAACCTCAGCACCCATCCTTCTTCATCCAGACTCCAGCTAGTCGTTCGTGGTGGAGGAGGACGCCTCCTATGTCAGCGAGGTCCAGACCAGAAACTGCTTCCTTGCAGTTTCTTTTCCAGAAAGTTCAACACCACTCAGCAGCGTTTCGGTGTAGGGGGCCATGAACTGTTGGCCTTCAAGTGGGCCCTGGAAGAATGGCGTCACTGGCTCCATGGCAGCAGTGAGCCATTTACAGTCTGAACGGACCATCAAAATCTGCTGACCATTCAAGCCAAACAGTTGACCCTTCCACATGCGCAATGGAACTCTTTGACCAGTTTAATTTTCATCTTTCTTACAGCCTGGGCATTTGTGGAAAATTGGAGCAGGAACCTAAGTCTGAAACTTTTTCTAAATAAAAAAAATCACAGTCAGGAAGTTGAGGCGACGCTGTTTATTAAGGCAGCTTCATGGTCCTTGGGAGTAGTGATTAGATGCTCTCTCCTTACAACTCATACACACAAGTTAAATAGACCTTAGATACAACATCCCTTTATTTCAGATTACACTCACTCTTGGCTCTTTGCCAATAAGAGTAATAATTGAATATTCAAAACTCCAATGTCCCCACCTTTTCAGTAGATACAAGGTCAGGTATCACTTACTTAGTGTTCCTCGTCATGAATGGTAACGCCCATTTCATAATTGTACCATGCCTTGTGTGCGTGAACATTTCATGGATCATTAACATTCCACGTACACACAGACCCACTCAGCAGCTTTTCGGTGTAGGGGGCCATGAACTGTTGGCCTTCAAGTGGGCCCTGGAAGAATGGCGTCACTGGCTCCATGGCAGCAGTGAGCCATTTACAGTCTGAACGGACCATCAAAATCTGCTGACCATTCAAGCCAAACAGTTGACCCTTCCACATGCGCAATGGAACTCTTTGACCAGTTTAATTTTCATCTTTCTTACAGCCTGGGCATTTGTGGAAAATTGGAGCAGGAACCTAAGTCTGAAACTTTTTCTAAATAAAAAAAATCACAGTCAGGAAGTTGAGGCGACGCTGTTTATTAAGGCAGCTTCATGGTCCTTGGGAGTAGTGATTAGATGCTCTCTCCTTACAACTCATACACACAAGTTAAATAGACCTTAGATACAACATCCCTTTATTTCAGATTACACTCACTCTTGGCTCTTTGCCAATAAGAGTAATAATTGAATATTCAAAACTCCAATGTCCCCACCTTTTCAGTAGATACAAGGTCAGGTATCACTTACTTAGTGTTCCTCGTCATGAATGGTAACGCCCATTTCATAATTGTACCATGCCTTGTGTGCGTGAACATTTCATGGATCATTAACATTCCACGTACACACAGACTCACTGGTCCATGTACTTATATGGACACCGGACCTTGAATAGCTCTCTATTCAGGCCCATGCTGCATGACCTCCTGACATAAAGACCTGACACCTATCTTTGACAGGTGACGTTTTGATTTTCCTATTTTGAGAGGACCAAATGTTTGTTTACATACAGTTGTCTTTGCTTTATGTTTGGGCCCTCTGAAAGAGTGCCTCTGTGGATTGTTTAGAATTTTCCAACCCTTCTCCAGAGGTTAAAGGGCACATGCTGCTCTACATATAGAAACAGCATATGGGCTTCTGGTAGCTTCTAACACTAAGTAACGCTGTATGAGCTTTAATGGAAGTGAAGATATACTATATTAATTGGTATTTTTATGGTTAAAATCATCAGCAGGGTCTGCCCGGGGAGCATCAGCTTCATATCATAGTGCAATATTACCCCTGCCAGTCCCTCACCTTCCCTGGTCGCACATCGCACTGGTTTTCATCACCAGCCTGCTGGAGTCTGAAGGAAAAAATACCATTGTTTCTCCAAGGCTGTGCACCTGGTGGCACGTACCAGATACCCCTTTGCCAAAACCATTGAGGAAATCATTTTAGAGCATGTAGTCCGCTTGCATGGGTTCCCCAAGGACATCGTCTCAGGCAGTGGGCCTCAGTTCACAGATTCTAGAAGGCCTTCTGCCATCTGATCGATTCGTCCTCCAGCCTCTCCTCCGGATACCATCCATAGATGAACAGTCAGATGGAGTGGACCAACCAACAGCTGGAGCGCTTTCTGAGATGCTTTGTGGCAGATCGGCAGCACTCCTGGGCCCGCTACCTCATCTGAGCTGAGTTTTCGCATAACCTCCACCCCGCCTCCGCCACAGGGCTCAGTCTGTTTGAGGGATGCTATGGTTTCCAACCTCCAATGTTTGAACATCAGGAACTGGAGGTTGTTATACCATTGGCCCAACAGTTGGTCCGCTGGCGGCTTTGGACTTAGACCCGCATTGCCATCCAGTGGGTCAATACGCATTGCACCTCTCATCACTGTCGACACCCACCGGGATGAATATTCCATGTAGGTGACAGG
Source organism: Alestes dentex (assembly GCA_037576975.1). Classification (NCBI taxonomy): domain Eukaryota; kingdom Metazoa; phylum Chordata; class Actinopteri; order Characiformes; family Alestidae; genus Alestes; species Alestes dentex. The sequence continues at coordinate 2,805 of JBBIGA010040001.1, forward strand.
GTCTGGCTCACAAGACGTCTTCACCTGCACACAAAGTACATGAAACGTATCCCCGGTTTCATCAAACCCTACAAAATAACATATTGGATAAACCCTGTCACCTTCCGGGTCCATCCTATTTTTCAAATGTCACAGTTGAAGCCTGACTACTATCCAGTAAACACCCAGAACCCTTCCCTCCCCCATTGACGGTGGCCCTGCTTGTACTGTCTGGCTGATCCTCAACTCGTGGCACCCAGTACCTAGTGTGCCCAGTACCTAGTACCCTTTTAGAGAGCGTAAAGCGCATGGGCTCCCTACTCTCTCGTGTTACTCTGTTTGGGTTCATCCTCTCCGCTATACTGGGCTAACAGTTGGCCTTTATTCGTGACAAAAGTTTTTTTGGCCATGTTGTACCATGTTACTGTACAAAAATTGACAATATGGACCATTCACAAAAGAGACATTTTTATTGGCCAATCAGAAGTTTACTCTTATTAGCCAGTCAGAGGCTTCTACACTGGGCATTTCTTCTTTGTACTAGCATTCTCATGGACACGTAAAATGTCAGTGCGTAGGAGCACCCGAGAATCTTAAAGTTGGCGGCATAACTGTCCATAGGGGTTTTGGTTGACAGAAGAATTATGTGTGGTCTGCTGAGACGCTCAGGGTGAAACAAGCTTAGTACCGTTTGCACCTGTAAAGCAAGCCAAAAAAAGATTTTTACATAGCTATGTGTGAAATGTTGTCCAGCCAGTGTAGTAGTTTATGTTGGATTCTGCATATTTATTAATGTAAGTCAGTTATCAGTCAGTCAGCTAATATTATTGTAGGGCAATGCTTTTTTTGTGTGATTATTGATGATGTTTGAAGTTTCAGTAGTGGAAAAACACAGGTATTTTACAGTTACATTCAGTAAAACCCAGAACAGTTTTCATTTATGCCAGATGGGGGGCAACAAAGCCCTTCATTTTTTCTTCTTATCTTCTTTGCACAAAAGTGTTTAATTATCTTTCAAATTTTAGTGTGTTAAAAATTGTCCACGTTCCATTAAATCCTCCTTAGTTTGAACAGAACACTTACAAAAAGGAAAAGTAAAAAAAGAAAACTTGTATTAATATAAATCCTGACAGTATTTTAAGTGACCCCAGCTTTGTGTTATTGCCTATTGGATTTCTTACATGGTAATGCCAGAATCAAAATGGTATGAGTAAGCTGTAGCAAACAAATGAAAAATTAAAAACAGATTTAACCATTGACCAATATTTCAAAGGAGTCGTGAAAACAGAATGTTTAAGGAATGCTAGGCTAATGCATTTTACTGCATTTTAACTGTACAGAAATAAAATATTCCAATTAATTTTATACCACTTTTACTAGTCTTATTCCTCATGAAGTTTTAACACAGCATAAAATGAATGAATAAAAAGCTGCAAAAATGTAGATTTTTTATGTACGTTGGCTAGTGCTGGGCGGTATACCGGTTCGTGCCGAAAACTGATTTTTATTATTGTTTTGTTTTTTTCTTATACCGCAACACCGGTTTAAATAGCCTAAAGAACGTTTGGAAAGTGGCGCACCTGAAAACTGTTTAAGGGGGGACCTTTTTCACTGCTGTACCGCAAGGGGAATGAAACTTTTGATTTGAGCAGTCACTGAAGCTCTGTGTGAGAGTCGCAACATGTCAGATAAACAGCGGGTGTAATATAGGGTGTAAAATATTACTTTTAGGGAGTGCGTGTTTGTGCAATTTCATATTTTTAGCTTTTTGTGTATGTAAAAATACTTTCATATACAGTAATATTAATATACCTGCCGTTTAGTTTGAGGTCATTTGATAAAATGTGTGTGATTCTGTACATCAGCGGGATCAAAATGGGAGAAAAATTGTCCAAACTAAGGGCTAAATAATCCCAAAAGTATGTTTTCATATCAGCATTATGAAGAAACATGCATGTGTTTAGCCTTTAGCGGTTAGCTTTAGCATTTAGCCCGACAGAGTGGATACATTAGAAAAAAATCTTTTAGACAAGTAATAATAATAGCAACTTTATTTATACAGCAGATACCATGGATCAGAGTGCAGCTCAGAGTACTACACATGGACCCCATTCCAATATAGAACACAGCAAACCATATAAAGAAACACAGTGTAAACATTCTAACACACACTCCCTGGTTCAGCTCCTGCCCCCCACCCTCTCACTCTGTCCTCTGTATTTTCTTCATCTTCCAGTGGGAAAAAGAGCTCCAACACCTGACAGACACTCATTCTGGGTTTTAGACTAATTTTGAGTTTGATTTAAGGAGAAAAATCAGTGCTAAACTAGCTCGTGTACTCTGCTCATCTCCTGTGCGCTCCGAGACTCCTTCTGCTTCTCTGCGTCTCTCCCCCTCCTTCTGCACAGGAAATAAAAGTCCCCCCGCCTTTACATTACTTTTATTTTGTTAATATCACCTAAAATGAAACAAAATTTGGTGTTTTTGTTGTTTAGTTGCGCATGTGTGCAATGGCATCTTTAAATTGGCGGTAGTATTTTTACACGTTTTTAAATTTATATAACTTCTATGGGACACAGGAACTCCAGACAAGGCTCGAGATGATGTTTGAAGTCTTGTGATTCACAAAAACATGGTGGAACTTCCATGAAAGGAGTTGTTTTGCTGTGTGACGACCATTTATAAAAGATCCATGCTGCTGGAGTTCTAATACCGTCCTACACCGTGAAACCGGTATAATTTTGAAAAATACCATGATAAAAATGTTTGGTTATACCACCCAGCTCTAATGTCGGCTGTGTTAAAATATAAGTTGATCTCAGTCCAAAATGTATATATCGATCGGGCCCTAACACACGTATCCAGTGAGATTAGTGAGCATGTATTTGGTGTCTTTGTGCAGAGAGAGAATGAAGGCTATGGAGGAGCAGCTGGCCAGTCTGACTGGACTTGTGCAGCATGCTCTCCTAAAGGGCCCCAACATTAATGGTTGCAGCAGCAGGGAACAGACCAGGTAAGCAGGGTGGGTTTACAAGCCACGGCCTGTCCTCTAGGGAATGTTCAGCACACATTACATAACCACTAACTGTCAGCATGCACTGACTACTCATGCCAACCGCAGTTGCTGTATGTCTGAATGCTAAATGAATGCCTGCGCTAATCTCAGGGTGATGTTGTTCTTGTGATTGGTGTGGTGCTGGATTGAATTGTGTGTGTGTGTGTGTACGAGAGAGAGAGATATGATGCATTTATATTGTTATTACAGGTCAGTAAAGTCAGTGTCACCTGTTCAAAGCACATCCAGTGCAGGTGAGTAATTATTCTTTAAATTCCCTCATTATTTTTCTTGTTCTCTCCTTCCTTCCTTCCTTCCTTCCTTCCTTCCTTCCTTCCTTCCTTTCTTTCTTCTTTCTTTCTTTCTTTCCATCCTCCCTGCCTTCCTGCCTTCCTTCCTCCCTTCCTTCTTTCCCTCCCTCCCTCCCTTTCAGAGTCTGATCTCTGGCACTTACATCATTCAGTAGTGCTGCATTCTATGTGTTCTCTCACTCATTATATATCACTGTCATGTTCGGTGCGGGTAAGGAAAATGCAACTGTGGGAAACTTCAGGAACAAAGAGTTTAATAGGAATTCAAAACAGAGTGCGAGCTCAGAGAGCTTCAAATGGAAAGAGTCCACAAACTGTCTGCCACAAGCCCGAGAGGAGAGCGGAGTAGTTAGTCAGAGACAGAGAGAGACTCAGTCCAGACTGAGCTTGGTCTAGCACGTAAAGGTAAGGTGATAGTGACAGCACGCCAGCCTTCTGGATCAGTTTTTCTCTACAGACACACAAGGGGGCTCGACACGGAAAACCAGTCAGAACACAGAACTGATGAAACATAAACAAGACTTAACTCGGACACAGATGAGAGACAGGTGAGCCACTTTACTGGTGCCTAGCAACCCAGATCACGAGAGGGATAGGGAGCTTAGTAGGAACAGCTGGGCTGCCAGGCACTGGGCTCAAACAAAAACAAACAGACACAACGAGACTTATGCAGGCAACTCTGGTGATGTGGGCCTCTGGAGGTGTGGCCGAGGCAGCCCAGACGTGACAGTACCCCCCCTCCAGCACCAGTCTCTGAAGGGGGGCGATGAGGTACCACCATCACTCCGGGAGTCGAACAGGGCCTCCTACAACTGGTGCCGACTGGCTGAGGACATCCCTGGCTGGAACCCAGCTCCGTTCCTCTGGACCATACCCCTTCCAGTCCACTGTCTCCTCTGAGAGTCCAGGAGTCATCACACCCGGTAGGCGGGGGCCCCCTCAACTTTGACCTTCATCCAGCGGACCCCGGACAGCTGGCCTAAGTAGGGAGACATGGAACACAGGAGACTTGCATTTGGGGAGGCAATTTGAACTTATATGACACTGGGTTCACTTGACATAACATTTCAAAGGGACCAACAAACCTGGGGGAGAGTTTACGAGAGACCTGAGGTCCCGTGTGGAGAGCCAGACCCGAACACCATCTCAATCGCCGGTCGGCCTGCTGCTTGAATCGGCAAACCATCTAGTGATGGACGTGTGTGCCCCTTCCCAAACCCGCTCTGCTCTCCTGAACCATCCATCTACCTGAGGTAGGTTGGACGGCGCAGCGTCCCAAAGGGCAGAGCAAGGGTTGGCGCCCGAGCACACACTCAAAGGGCGTTAGGCCGGTACCGGAGTGACACATGGAGTTCTGGGTGTACTCTGCCCAGCCCAGGAAATCTGCCCAGTCTCGTTGATGCCCATGGCAGTAAGCCCAGAGGACCAGGCCCAATTCCTGAACCGACTGTTCAAAGTCCACCGCTATGTGGGACCATGGTCTTTGCGGAACCGGCAGGGGTAACAGTTTCAGTTGCTCGCCGGGGGACCTTAGTTACTTCACAGATGGAACAGGACCGCATAGCCCATTCTACATCTGCCCTAACAGTAGGCCGTCAATACTTATGGCTGAGCACCTTGGCAGTCCTCTGGATCTCGGGATGTCCAGTGGCAGGGGTCGTGTGAGCCCATTCAATCACTTTGCTCCGCAGGGGCTCAGGCATGAACACCCTGTCAGCCAGGCATGACCGAGGAATAGGGTTTAACGCATTAAGGCCTTCTATCTCAGTGTCATGATTCCATTCTATGGGTGCGGCAATGAGGGCCATGGGGTTTTTATGGAATTTATGGAGTAATCCATGGCAGAGCTGGACCCCTGCTGGAGTTGGAGGAGGCAAGTACTCCAGGCCTTCCCCTGGTCAGGGTAGTCAAAAATGGCCTGAAGTCTGCGGACGACCTCCTGGTAGTCTTGTAGCACAGAATTACTTCCTCTCCAGAGGGCAGCTGGTCATACCTGCGCTCCCCCTGTTAGGCGCTGAATCACAACGGAGACTTTCTGCGTTGCCGTCATCGCGGGGAATTCTGTAAAATAAAGTTCACAAGCAATCAGAATGTTACAGCACCCTGCCGGGTCTCTACCATGGCCCAAACATGACAACCGCACACACAAAAATAACAAATCAACATGCTTACATAAATATGAAGGGGGGGTGAACGCTATCTCTGCTCTTGAGTTGGGCCTTATATGTTTGCTTATGCTGTTTATAGACTTTAGCATTAATCAACATCGTTCCTCATCATCTGATTAAGAAGCCGAGACTGCTGAGTCTGTACACCTCCCTCTGCAACTGGATCGTGGACCTCAGTCAGTCAGGTCTATGTCTTCAGCTTCAGCTCTGCTTTTCATGCTGTTGACCCATGCTCAAACCACATCATCAAGTTTGTCAACAACAAGACTGTGGTGGGTCTGATCAGCGGGACCGACGAGGTGGCATAAAGAGAGGAGGTGCTACAACCAACAACCTGTCTCAAAACATGGTGGTTGACTTCAGGAGGGCACATTGTGATTACTCTCCACTGAACATTGCTGTTGCTGTAATTGTATTTATTTCTGTCTGCCTCTATTCTGCATTTCTGCATTTTTACATCTTTTAGCTCTGCACTTCTAGAATATAGGATCTGTCATAATGCTATAGTCATACACACTGGTATTGTAGCTCTTGCACAAATTGTTGTGTTGTGCTGTTGTTTTTTTGTTCTTGTGTTTTTCTTGCACTCTCTTTCTATTTCTTGCACTCTCTTTCTATAAACACTTTGTCCTGTTTGCACTTGTAGCCTTGCGGTGTTTCTGTTTATGGTGTTGCACTGTCGTCCTGGGGGCCACAGTGCAACACAGTGCATTGTTTTGTTTCACTGTGTACTGTGTATAAATGAAATGATAATCAAACAACTTGACTTGAAGACAAAATTAAACCTAGATGCTTTTTGAGGATAAACATATAAAGAATTGTTATTACATTTAATATTGTTGGAGTGGTGAAAATGACAGTGGGACTTTAATCGTATAGATCATGAATATTAGTTAAAAAGTAAAAAGTCAATATTAACAGAAAATTGAACTGATTAATCACTCCTTCATTTTTTTTATTTTTTGTTATTTTGCAGATTCAGGAGATTCTCCTGTCCTTGGACCCAAAAGTGCTGTAGTCCCACTTGAAAGTAGCCCTGCCACAACTCTACCAACCAGTTCTACCCCTCTGCAAGCAAATCTCTTCCAGTTCAGTAAAAATGTCTCAGAGCTCCGTGTTCAGCTGCAGCAAATGAGGCAACTACAGGTATAACTGTAATTTTAATATTTTACTTTTCAGATTTTCAGAACTGGAATACACATAGAATGACAATACAAATACAAAATTTAAGCCCATCCTAGCACCACTGACTCGTAGTAATCATAATGGTGTAATGATTGTGGTGCAACATTTTCCAACTAAAGTCCAATGAAAGGGGGCGAGTTGCATGCATTTATAGTGCAGAGAAGAAGTTGTAAAATGTGATTTTTGTATATGATGAAGGAGCCAATGAAAACGTTCCAAAATTACTTCAGAGGTTTTATAGATGCTCAAATTTTCTTTCCAGTTTGATCTGGGCCAGTTCCACCAAATAGCCAGGTTTCTCCATATCATGCAATACTATTAAGCTACCACCACACATTTTCAAACTGCTGCTAACAGAGTCATTGGACACCCCAGTGTACAAGAATGTTAACTGGCAGTTCTGTTACGTCAGTTAACACATACATTGGGCTCCAGAGACCTATCCAGAGAGAGCAAGGATCATTGCACTTTTCTAGTTATAGATGGCTGTGGCATTGATAAGGATCGAACTGGCCACTGCTTGCAACACTCAAATGAAACTTACCTTACAAAGAAAGCTCACACTTTTACACTTAAGTCTTCTGATCAATGTGTCTCAAAAGATTATGAGAAACAAAATTCAGTTAGGTAGTCCAAAATTTGTATGGTACTGTACAACAATGATGACCTGCGCCAAATCTGCTCTTACATGTAAGAACATCCTGGACTATCCTCTGTTGTACATGTTGTCATTTTTGTATGTATGTGTTGGTCTAGTTGCAGAATCAGGAGTGTGTGCGGGTTCAGATAAAGCAGGTGGAGCAAGAGATCAGTGCGCGACTGGCTGAAGCTTTGAGACGACAGGAAGACCCTCCACACAAACAGAAAACGCTGGTGGAGGAGGAGAGACATAAATATCTCAGCATGGAGGAAAAAGTTCTCACACAGATAGGGTGTGTCACAACCACATTCAGTTATACCCACATGGACACACCTAATCATAGAAGAGTTTTGGAACTGTCTTCTATTTTAAATTCTTAAAAAAAAGCCATTTGCTCTTGCTCTTTTCTTGAACAGTTTTTGGGGACTTGAGACCTTGATGCTGTCTACTTTCTGATTTTTATACAGAACTATTAATGGTAGAGACCACACTTTCCTTTAATTCCTGATGAAAATGGCCATTAAGTACTAGTTATTACCTTTTCATTGCCATAAAAAACAGAAAACCTTTATTGAACATACAATTACACAAAATCCTTCAACACTACGTATAATGATCTTCTTGGGCAAAATAACAGGCCTGGACTTTAATTTATAGAAAATAATGACTTTTTTAATCACAGTCACAGTCATATTGATCAGAAACATTGCAATTATTTTACCCAAATCACTTTTTAGGAACAAACAGTAATAAGCAGTTTCCTCCAGGATGAGTAAAATTTTCTGATTCTGATTCTGAACAGGATTCCAGAAATAAATGGATGCTACTGTGTAATTGTGTACCATGCCAGTAACATCTTTTTACATGGGTATAATTCTGTAAAATGAAGGAAAGCGTATTGCATAGCCGAAAACAGTGGTAGCAGCCATACCTTAAAATTTGTCTGTACTTTTGTCCGTTTTATAACACTATCAGGGACCACATGAGTAAGTGTATTTGGGATGTCTCAACAACTGCAAGTGATTTTGGCATGCAGGCTGTAATAGTAATAGTTGAATGAAGTTCTGTTGTGTGGTATCCAGTTTATTCAGAAGTACTTAAAGCTTGCTTACATGTGGAAACACCAGGGTAAAATTCAAGTGCATGTTCGTTTTACTTGAAAAGAATTGAGTAAAAAAGAAAATATCAGAAGATGTAAAAGGGAGGGTTTTTGCTGTCAAAGTAAAGGTCATAGAAGATGTTCTCATGCTTTCTCCTCAGTCAGACTCTTGCCTTGGACCAGAATGTTTGATGAAGATGTGTGTGAAGATGGGTTGGTGTTAAATTGCGTGTGAATGAGTTGAATGGTTCTAAAGCCCACTCAGAACAACATGCCTCTGCCCTGGTTTGGATGCGGGTTTTTGTTTTGACCAGAGAAACCAGAGAAAAACAGGGCTACAACAAAGTTCTTGACATTTGTTTCTATAGCATGGGAGTTCTTAAAAGGGGGCTTTCCCCTGCACCTGTTTTACAGATTGTATAGTTTATTATACTTTTTTTAAAAGTTGCTTTTATATGAACTTCACGTCTATTATTTTCTGTAAAGAAAATGATATTTTGAGTTAATGAACTAGCAGTTACACTGATGTGTACCTTAACCACACAGCATCATGAAAGTGTCACTGCTTTGTTGAGAATTATGCACTACACACATAGTATCTGGTCAGCAGCAGTCCTGTGGTCAGACACTGGCCAATGATAAATGGAGTTGAGAGAGATAGGCTACAGACTGTAGTTGAATTCTTATGTAGTGGACCTGTGAATTGGAGTTCAAAAACTCATGGACAGTGGGTGGACATATAAATATTTCTAATAAAGTGAATGGTGAATGACCTCTGATTTTAGCAGCCTAGTGTTTAGGCTAGTGGTTAGGGCGACCAGGAAGTCGTGAGTTTGATTCCCAAGACTGCTAAGCACCTCTGAGGAACCCTGAGCAAAGGTCCCCCACCGTCACTTCACTTCATTTTTGAATGAACTGCTTGCCTGCCCCTAGAGCAAATACTGAGTAACAACACTAAACTCTACATGAACACTCACTCAAAATCTTTTTATTTAATTTTTCAGTATACAAAGATGTTGTTCAGGCAGTAATTTTGTGTGTATGTGTGTTTGTGTGTGTGCACAGGGATTTAGAGAATTATGTGGAGTCTCTGAAGAGCTCAGGCTCAGGTGTAACTCAGAGAATGGTCACTCTGAAGGAGGTAGAGGAAGGAGCAGTAAGCCTGAGGATGGTGGGGGAGAGCCTTGCAGGACTCAAAGGTAACCAATCACACATGCTGCTTTGAGTTAAAGGAATACTCCAGCATAGTATTCTCAATAGTAATCCAATAGTTCACAGTTAAAGTAATGGTTTTCCTGTGCTTTGATAAGAAAAATCTTTAATCCAAAACTTATTCAACCACGTCCTCTTCTCTACACAGACATGGAATTTTTCAATTCAATTCAGTTTAATATTATTAATGCAGCACTTTTACAACCAATGTTGTCACAAAGTAGCTTTACAGAATTCAGGTCAGAGCCTCTAGTGAGCAAGCCAAGGGTGAAAGGTAAGGAAAAATTCCCTAAAGCTGGTGGAACAAACCATAGGAGGAACCAAGACTCAGAAGGGGAACCCATCCTGCTCTGGTTGAAAGAGAGTCTCTATTGGGAAAACAAACAATAAACCTGCAGCTTGAGAGCCTCTAGTCCACAACAACAGGAACAACAATCTCTGCAAAATGTTTTCCCAGCAGTTGCCCAAGGAGTTTGGGGACATCAGCACCAGCATCCCAGTTTACTAGAATTCTCTGTGCCCACCACCTCCCAACTCTACACTCTTCATCTAATGGGAATAGTTAATTACAGAAAGCCTGACTACACAACTAGGTTTTCAGCCTAGACTTAAAAACTGAGACTGTGTCTTGAATGTTATTCTGAGTATTCCAGAGCTGGGGGACTTTATATTAAAAAGCTCTTCCCCCTGCTGTAGATTTCATAATTCTGGGGACGAGTAAATAGCCAGCCAATTATAGTAAGAAGTAAGTTCATGGAGGTATTCGGGTGCAAAGGGCTTTATATGTCATTAATAGAATCTTATAAACAATACAAATTTTGGTTGGAAGCCAATTAAGTCTTAATAATATTGGGCTAATGTGGTCAAATTTCCAGGTTCTAGTGAGGACTCTAGCTGCGGCATTCTGGACTCAACTCTCCCACCAACTAACTTCATGTCCTCTTTCACCGCATCCATAAATCTCCTTTTTGGTCTTCCTCTCAGCC
>JBBIGA010040031.1:0-13439 GCA_037576975.1 Alestes dentex
TATATATAAAATTTGGAGGTTCTTCAACAAGGCTCTTCAAGCTCACACATCTCTTTTACAAAGATCAGATTCAGAATCAGAAAACTTGATCCCAAAGGAAATGTTTTGAGATGTTATTTAAATGTTCTTCGAGACACCAAAAAAAAATATTCTATGGTTTCATCCCCTTAAAACCCTTTTTGCAACTTTAATATTTTTTTAGTATTCTTAGTTTTGAACTAAGTTGTACATGAAAAGGATGTATGTATGTGTCCTTCAAAAACACATCACCTTGCTTTATGCTATATCAAATTTCTTGTTGATCAGAAGGTCCACAAATCCAGCACACAAAAAGTAATCATATCATCAGTGCATAGATGGATGGGGAGATTACTGATTTTTAGTTGTTGGTATGGAGAGGATGGAAATTAAATTACAGAGTGGGCCATGAGGGTAAGGAACCAGTCCTGGGCTTAAAAGTTATTGGCTTTCAAATCAGTGTGATTAACCCAGTAAGCATTCAGTAAATCCATCTTAAGGGGAGTGTCATTGTGTTCTTGATGTGTATGGAATAAACAATGATTTCTCAAAGATTGCAGGATCAGGGATGCCACTGAAGGAAGATTTGCCATTGTAACAAATTCTCTGGATCTCTGGAATATGTAATATAGAATTAAAATACTATTCCTCTATTATCTGAGCTGCCATGGACACTGTTTTGAATGACGCTGGCCATAAACTGTGGGGATAGAGTTGCACTGCTAATGTGTCAGAAACACTGTTACCGGGCTGAGATACACTGGAAAACCAAAGCGTGATACAGCTTCCATGCGATCACATGTTGGGTACAACACGGTATCTGTATACCTGTGGACAAATGCCTACAGTTGGTAAAAGGTGGAGAAAAACCCTGCATCCATCACAGGACAGAAACACACACACACACACACACACACACACACACCTAGGAACAATTCAGCATATCCAGGCCCATGAGGTGAAGGCGCCACCATGCCACACTAACACAATTAGTTTTAATTTATAAATTGTATCAGCGTGTTCATGAAATTTGATAAGCAGCCTCAATGTTCAAATGATGTTAAGAAAAATACAAAAAAATCTATGAGATTTTGATGTGGCAATAACCATTTTTAATATATCCACCGGAAAATGAAATCTCATCTTTGTTCTGCAGTGATTTTTGGAAACATGTAGAGATTAAATGCATTGAAAGTCAAACTCAATTTGGAGACTTAACAGAGACAAACCCACGAGCAACCAAGGGGGTTCTGTCTGAAGTAGCCGTGATTTGTGTCTCATGTGGTTGTTACAAAGCTCATGTGGTTTGTGTCTCGTGTGGTTGTCACAAATTCTCCACTGACCTCAATGATGTCAGTGTCCCAGTGCTGATTGCTTGGGTGTGTCCATGTGTGGGAATATTACTAAGCACAACTAAAAGTCCCTTCATTTCTCCACAGAAAAACACAAAAGGAGAAAGTTGCTTGGAGCCTATGGGAGAGCAACTGAGAGGAGCAAAGACTCAAAATGAAAAGCTCTCAGAGCATGAGAAAGAAACCCCTTACAGGAACATAGACTTATCCTAAGAGCATGAGGAAGATACACTGAGAAGAGAGCAAAACACAAATGAGAAAGTCTTTTGCAGTCTATGGGACAAACATAGAGAGGAACAAATACTCAAAATAAGAAAGTTTCAAAGAAATTGGGGAAAAAACTCAAAAGGAAAAACTAAGAGATGATGAAGAAACACTGGGACTCAAAAACACTTAAAAGGAAAAGCTCTCTAACTCTCTAAGATGGTTTCAGTACTCTCCAAGTAGATGGCACTCCATCTACATTATTTTATAATTTTATTTATACCTACACTAAGCCACTTCATTCAGGACTACATTGAGTCATATGCGATTTTGAAATAGAAGGCTTTATGCTACTTCCACCTCCCAACATTCCAGGTGAGCTACTCTACACATTGGTGCCTGCCTGGATAAACACCCCAGTGAGGAGGTGGCACAGATAAAGATGAAAGAGGAAGCAGAAGGTAGGCAAGCGAGCAGGCGTTCATGCAAGGCTAAAGAACACCCTGAATTAGCCAGCTGTATCCAGACTGTTTGTCATGAACACCCATAGTCCATGTACAGTTCATAGTCAACAGGATTAACAAGTTAAGACTGAGGGTTTCCTCACACAAGATGAACAGCTGTGCCTTATTTTTCACCTGTCAAGACAGTAAGAGAGCAGTCAGTTCTTGAAGTGATGTTGGGAGCAGAAAAATGGGTGAGCATAAGGATCTGACTGACTTTAACAAGGGCCTAAGGACTCTATGTGGGGTGCATTGTGAAAGGAGTGCGTAGTCGAGCACTGGTCGACACTGGCTCTACTATCACGATTGTCCAGCCAGGCATGTTGCCACCCACGCAGCAGCAGACTCCTCCCGGCTGGGCACACGTCAAGTGGTCCATGAGCTGCTGCAGAGAGACAGCGCGGGGCTCACTGAGAGTCAGAGAGCCGAGTTGGAATTACTACTGAGATGGAATGTGGATTTGTTTGCGTTGAAGGACGCGGAGTGCACACGCACAGCGTTGGTGCAGCACCGCATTGACACTGGGGACGCGCTGAAAATCCAAGAGATGGCAGCAGCAGGGATGATCGAGCCATCGGACAGCCCCTGGACAGCAACAGCAGTGCTGGTTAAGAGAAAGGACGACAGTTGGCGCTTCTGTGTGGACTACCGGTGCCTGAATGCGGTAACAAAGAAAGATTCTTATCCCCTTCCTCGAATCGATGACGCGTTAGACTACATTGTGGGTTCGTGTTGGTTTACCTCCTTAGACTTACGTAGCGTTTACTGGCAGGTACAGTTAGCTGAGGATGCTAGACCAAAAACAGCATTCACCATCGGGCAAGGGTTATGGCATTTCCGGGTTATGCCGTTTGGTCTTTGCAATAGTCTGGCCACGTTTGAGAGACTCATGGAGTGAGTGCTTAACCAGGTACCGCGGACAAAATGCGTTGTTTATCTGGGCGATCTGTTGGTGCACGCCAAGACCTTCGAGGGGGTGGTGCGGAACTTAGAAGAGGTGCTCGGGGCTATTCATGCAGCAGGGCTTCGTTTGAACCCAAAGAAGTGTGCACTGTTTAAAAGAGAGGTTGAGTTCTTGGAGCACATAGTCAGTAGCGAGGGGGTAGCCACCGACCTGGCTAAAGTCGAGGCAGTGCGGGACTGGCCAACTGGAACGTGAAAGAGGTGCGTAGCTTCCTGGGGTTAGCTTTGTACTACCGGCGTTTCGTGAGGGACTTTGCGACAGTTGCACAGCCGCTACATCGGCTAACGGAGAAAGGGGAGCTTTCAGGTGGTCTGCAGAGTGTGAAGCCATGTTCAGACAGCTGCGGGAGGCATATGAGCCTCCGGTGCTTATGAGCCCAGACCCAACAAAACCTTTTATAGTAGACACAGACGCGAGCGATGTAGGTGTCGGCATGGTCCTATAAGCCAGGGAGCATGTAGTGGCGTATTACAGCCATGCGTTGAGTCGGCCAGAGCGAAATTACTGCGTGATGCGATGAGAACTCTTGGCAGTGGTCCAGAGCCTCCCCCATTTTTGGCCGTACCTGTGCAGAAATTCCGCCTCCGCCTTTGAAGATAAATATCAGTGTAAAGTAGCACCTGAGCAAAATGAAAGCACTAAGAAAGAACGTTCACTTGCATGCACCTGCTTAAAGAAATTATTTTTTCTCTCCATATGTGAGGAACTATGACGCCAGATAAAAGGCGTATTGAATGCATATGGGTTTTTAAATCTTTACCAGTGGGCGAGCTGTACATTTAAAAGTCTCCCTATTCAACTCCAGATCAAAAGCACCTTTGCTAAAATTATGCTGTATTTGTTTGAAATTCAAATTAGCTCTAAGAGCAGGTGAGCATTCACCAGGTTCCTTCAGTTCTCTAAATGTAAATGGCTCTAGGAAAAGCCTGGCACCAATTCTGGAAAAAAAAAAACAGGACAACAAAGCTTATGAGAATAAACAGACTTAGTATCAGGAAGCACCTTCAATCTTTGGTGACTTCTAGTATGCTTTAATATAGATCGTCGGTTCTCTGAACCATGGCAGTAAGGCGTATTCTTAACTTACTTTTTGAATGAGAAAAGGATGTGTTTTTTATCCATTATGGAACCCCCTCGACACAGCTAGTGTCAGGGAAATAGTGGCACCTGCTTTCAACTTGCAGATATTAGGGTTATTGTTTGGTCAAGGGGATGCATCTTTACTACTGACCTTATAGCAATTAGAAAAAAGCATCAATCATGAAGGGATACAAGACAAGGACGCTGGACAAGGTGGAGTGCAGTAAGCTAAGGCTCCTCCCCATGACCCTTGCAAATTGAAAGCACCGTACTGATGATCAGGTGCCACTATCTTCCTGACATTTGCTGATACAAGAGGTTTCCATAATGTTCAAAACACACAACATGCTCTTCTTTCTCAAAAATGTAGGATAAGAATATTCCTTACTGCCATGGCTCAGAGAGGGGGGAATCGCACTAAACCATATGAGAAGTCACCAAGGATTGAAGGCGCAACTTGAAACAAAGCCTGTTTTCCTGTATAATCTTTGTTGTGCTCTGTTTGCCCAAATTAGTTAGTTAGATGGGATTTTCATTTGTTCATTCTGATGACTTGGAATCTAAAAGATAATGAGACAGCAACATTTTATGTCTAAAACATAAGAGTGATTTTGCTCCTTGTTTTTAAAACTCTAAATGGGTTAGCACCTCAATATTTAACGGAACTGCTGCACTTTCATATTCCTGCCATAGTATTTGGGTCATCTGATCAGCTGTTGCTAGGAGTCCCTAGGGCAAGACTGAAGACCAGAGGTGACCAAGCCTCTGGGGTGGCGGCCACCAGGCTTTGGAAAGTCCTACCTTTACATATTAGATCTGCTCTGACCCTGGATGCTTTTAAATCTGTTCTAAAAACATATATTTTTCTCTAAGGCTTTTGAATAATTATTATTTCCCTTCTTATGGCTTTTAATTTATGGTGGGCCATTATGTCCTTGTTTTAGGTCTCTTCCAATATCTCATTGTATGTTCTGTCCTTATCCTGTATTGATCTGAACAGCACCTTGATCAACATTCATTGTTTAAAAGGTGCTTCATAAATAAACTTTGACTTGACTTGAAACAAGAAGAAGCCTTTTGAGAAGCTTGTGAAGAATCATCAGCTTGTGAGTTGTAGACCAGGTCTGTGAAGTGCTTTGCCTACAAAAAGATTTTAGTCAAAGCAAGGGCATTATCAGAGGATCAAACAAACAGCCTTCACCTTGAATGTGAAATTTTCCTCCTATCAGTATTTTCCAAGATCACTCAAATCACTGTTTTGTGGTGGACTTTGTGCAGCAGGCTAGGATAAGCTGAAAAATGATTAAAATGTTGTCTATGAAGAATTTGCGCCCTGGAAAAGCCAATGAATATTACAGTTCTCTCAGGACGGTTGGTAAGAATGAGATTACAAGCATGTTCTTCTTCACTGAAGCTTGGTTGCACACCAGCATCACAGATCATGCTATTCATCAGATGGGCCTTCAGCCATGCATTGGATGAATAATCGTGCCATGAATGTGTGTGAAAGCTGATCAAAAACAGGCATCTGTGCTACCACCTTTAGGTCTCTCCTCTCTGGTACTGGCAAGTGTGTGTTTTCATTATCAACATCACAGTATGGTTCACCCTGCTTCAGTCATCTCCAAAGTGTTAATCACTCTGCTGAAAGGGTGACTGGCTAGCAGCTTGACTCCATCAGGGCTTTGTACTTGTCCAGCTGGAAGGATCTTCAGAAACCTACCTGCCACTCACCTCTTCAACAAACAACAATCACAAAAGAGTTCAAGCTATCACTGACTCCACAGCTCATCATCCCCACAGTTTCCTGGCTTTTGTTACACCTTGACTATCATATTGACTATCCTTGCAATCTTGCATGTTACCACAGACATCACAATTTACCCATAGAACACATCTGTTATTTTTATTTGTTTAGTATTTATCCACATATCTAAGCTCTTGATATTCTTAATATCTTGATAATTAGTTTTTGAGCTGGTTAAACCTAAAGTTTTTCAAAACTATTTAAGATCTGACCTCTACAAACAGCAGTGCTTTGGTTCTGACGTACAAACAGTGTAAAATCTCTGGTGTGGTTAGATCAAAATAAATACAAGGAAACTCTCCCTACAAGGGAATAAAAATTATCACTTGGCTTGGCTCAGCTCATGACATACAACTCTGACATAGCCGACATTTGGAATGACACGAAGGCTACAAATTATCACCAACAAACACAACTGGCTAGATTTAGCAATGTTTGCTTTAATATGACGCACAATTGGATCCAGCCATTTTTTCACAAATGGAATATTTGAAGGCAAATCCTCATTGTCAGCCAAAATCCATATTTGCCCATTTTTACATTGCTTTTTTCAATATTTAATTCTACATTATTTGTTGCACCTCACATTGTGTGAAACATTTGTGATTATGGACCAATAGTCCGTGATTACTAAAAATGGTTTTCAACATACATTGTTATTGTGCTCCTTGTTATTATGCTCTGTTCATAAGAATAACATGGTTTTGCAGTGACACAGACAGTTAAAAGTTAAACCAAATCACAACTTCATTTAAGCTGAGTGGCTTGTCCTGAGTGGAATATGAAATTAAAATTAAACTCACGTCAGGAGAGGAATAGAACGAGCAGCGATGCCTGTATTAATATTTCTTAGGTAAGTAGTGAGGGGTTTGGGGTGTCAATGTGTGAGAGATGGGTGTGTGTACACTGACATAATATGTTTTTGGAATGTATCTCAGATCTCTTACTCAAGATTTAGATTTATTGTAAATGCGTCTTGAATGTTGATGCTACTGCATATTTATGCTACCCAGCCACATCAAGTTATAATCCATGTGAAGTGATGAGGTATAAAGAGGGTCTAGGATTGTGAGCCACTAATAATGCATTCCACTATACAATCTATTACTTTTCATTGTATAGTCCACTTTAATCCCCAGTACTGATCTCTAAATTTGATTAATGAACAGAATCACAGCTATTGAGCGTACATCTGCACTGTTAAACCTTGAAAGGAGAAGATTGTCTAGAGATTTCAGTCCGTAATGGACAATGCTGATCATGCACTCCACAGTGTTGTGACAGAATTGAGAAATACTTTTGGCAACAGACTTACTAGCATAAAGTGCGACACTGACCACCACAAAAAATCCCACTACTGCTTACCCCTGTCACACAACCTTCCATCAGACTCTATAACTCCTCCTCCTGTCATACCCACCCATCAGACTCTATAACTCACAAACCCTGCTACCCAGGTGTGCAATTGCTTATGGTATCCTAAATCAATCAGATGTGCAAATTCTTTTTGTGTGTTAAATTATGTGCAATATCTACTTTTATGTACAATAGTTTATTATGTGCAAAAGTCTTATCATGTGTAACATCAACTTATTTCAGTACTTATGCACTAGTATCATGGGCATCATCGTGACATATGTGAACATTATGTGCAATAGACTCCACTCCAAATCACTATTTGTGTTAACCAGAAACTGTACTTTATTTATTTATGTATACACTGACCACAGCATTTTTTTTTCAGAGTACTTTCTGAAGAGTTTTTTATTTTTACTTTATTTTATATTGTTATTCTCGTCATGTCTGTGCCGCCTCTGCCACGGCCCCCAACGGTCAAACTCACCCGAGTTCCGAGCTGGGGAGTTCCCTGTCACATCACCCCCCCTGTCAACATCATGGTATGTCCCAGCATGTGACGTATGTTAGTTGCTGGCCAACGCATCTGCCTCCTGTCAGCCCTCGTGTGTCTGCCAATGGGTACCTGATCAGTTTCCCTCGTGTTTCCAGGTGTCTTATGAGAAGCCCACGATCAAGGTTAAGTGTTTGTCTCATGTCATTGGTCTTTGTGTTCATGTCTCTTCTATTAAAAGACCCAGCCAGTCCAGAAGACAGTGTGCGGTCACCAGCATGCAATCTCCTTGCGTCTGGGCTTGTGTCACCAAGTTCCATAAGGGCAGGCCTGAGAGGAGAAACGGTTGCGTGTCACATAACACATTCTGAAACTATCTGGTAGAGCTATTGACTTGGCTGTGTGTGTATGTCCTTTCCCAGACTAACCAGCAAGGCTGAAGCACCCATAGGCTGGATCCAACCCTAGAGGCTCAGCAGGAAGCAGAGCCTCCAACCCTCGTGCTCCTCGTGGCTCCTGGAGTGGAGCGATTCAGATATTGGGACCGTGTCAGTGGACAGAAGCTGCTGAATGCGATTCTGAGAGAAAGAATCCTCATGTGTTTTGTGTTGTCAAATGCCTCGCAATTCAGTGACTGTATACCTGCCTATCTGTCATTAAAGTCTGTCTGAATTCTGTTAACTCCAGCATTTGTGTCCTCTTTACCTGAGCTGACATGACACTTGTCTTTATGTTTCTGTGTGTCTGTGCAGTCACTGCATAAGCAATTTCCTCTGCTATCAATAAAGTGTTCTGGGTCTGGTTTTACTCATCACACCTTGGGTTTCCCATTACTAGAGTTGAGGGTGAGGGTAGTGTTGCACACAGGCTGAGCATTTTGTGGTACTTTTCAGATGAGCATCACATGTTCTCCCTCTCTTGCCCTTCTCTCTCTCTCTCTCACACACACACACACACACACACACACACACACACATCAAGTGCAAGGCGGTCACTACAGTGAGAGCAAATCCTCGATGAAAGCCGTAAGTGTCAACAAAAACCCACACGGCAGCCTTTCGTTAATACAGAGCCTTTTTCCTCATCCACTCGAAGACACTCCAGCCCTGTCTAACAAAGTCTGGGATGATGAGAGAGCACAAAGAATGGCCACTGGAGTTCGCATATAACTGCACATGAGAGCATACATCTCTTACTACAGAGGACACGTATTAATAAATTAGAGCAAGTGGTTCTCACTGATCAGCTATTCATTGGTTTAATTGGAACTAGATCATATCAGTACAGTGCAAAAAAAATTATGTATTGGCAGTTTTTTCATAGTAAATCAGTTCAAATGATCTGAAATTTCAAATTTAGAAAATATTTAACATTAAAATATATGTTAACATTTCAATCATTTCCCTTGTTTCAGGCAACACATGTAAATATATATACAGTATTTTAGGGTGAAGAAATATAATTTTCTATTTAGATATTTATGTAAAAATACACTTTCACTACACAAAGTGACTTAAAACAAATAAAAAGGCTATAGAAATAAGATGGGTTATTTTATACTCTTCTGACAATAATGTCATTAGACATTTACATTGAAATATTAGATGTTAGACTAGATTTAAGAGATTTTATTTGCCAATTTACCTTATGTAAAACCACCCCCCAGCACACACACACACACACACACACACACACACACACACACACACACACACACCCTCCATATCCATCTTGATTGTGTGAGCTTTAACTTCTGAAGGTTGCCGTGACTCGGAGACTAAGTCAGAAAGCATAGCCCCAGGCTGCCTGTTCTGCTTTTATTTGGCCATGGACTAAATGCCTCCTTTGACGAAAAATGATCCTCCTTCTGTTTATGGAAGAAGCACCCAACCGAGTTCCTCTCGCTCCACACAAGCTCCTGTGCAATGTTCATTTTAGCGAAACTCTAAGGACTGGTCCGTGTAAAATCACCTCTAAGCTCCAGCTGCATTTGTAAATTTGTGTGTGAGGAAAAATCACAACCCAGGCCCAGCACCATAAACTGGAGTTATTAATTGAACCCTTTGAGGTTGAATCATTATCATTTTGGTATACGTATTATGTACATAATTATTTGATGTGTTTACACAGTTTGTCACAAATTACATCTATAGTGCTGTGCAAAGGTCATTTATATCAGCACTGGGTTTCCTTCTGCCAGCAGAAGCACAAGTGAATTTAACAAACACCAAGAAAGCAGTAAAAAGTATCAAGATGTCTATTCTTTTGTGATGAAAAGGCAGTGTTCACTCTGTGGAGAATATCTGATTTGTTTGGGTTAATGTGAACTGCACAATCACGTGAATTCATGAAAAATATATTTTGTCCACTCTTTTGGCGATAACAAAATGCAACAGTATTATATGTATCAAAATCTTTCTTTAGGGTCACATTTGAACAATTAAGACAAAAGCTAATTAACACAAAATAACTCAAGTATTCAACCCTAAAATGTGAATTTTGGTGACAAACAATGGCATGCCTTTTTTTCATTAAACATTAGTTTTACATTAACAACTTGTTACTAATTTTACATTAACAACTTGTTACTAATGAGCATAAGAGGCCTTCAAATGTTCTGTAGGTGCTGTGATTCTGACAGCATACAGAGCTTCCAATACCCTTCAACAATCAGTATACTGTCTTCTACTGCTCACTGAGGAGAAACAAAGTAATTAGCAAGTAATTATGAGTTACATCACCATATGATGATAACAGCGACCTTGGGGCACGAATAAACAAACGAGAGGAGTGACAGATACAAGCAGGCACTTGTGTATAACAGCTGGAAGCCAAAGTTAAAGTCCTTAACGCACAATGAGAGTTTCCACCTAAACACCACTGGAGAATGTTAAACATTCAGCCTCTGAAAGCTCAACTGAATAACCTTGATGATAAACGCTGTCGATAAAACACTTTAGCTGCTTCATGTGCCCACAAAGACTAACCCAGGTAACGTAAAAATGATACACCAAACAAAACAAGTCGTTACAGTTAAAGCACTCGGCTTCCCGTTCTGACAAAAGTCAAGCATCCCAAGTTCAAGTGATTTGTCTTGACCAAAGTTGAACTTAAAGGAAAAACTGAAGTTCTTGCGTTCATTTAAAACTCGTACAAGTTCCAGAGAGAAATATTAAGTCATTTAGGGCTCTTTATAGTGTAACCCTTTTAGTGTGAAGTACAAGCCTATCAAACAGATTCTATAAATTAATTGGACTCCCTACCATTAACAGCACCGCTCCCAGTAAAGACCTAGTATTCTGTCTAGTATTACCTGCTACCCAAGATCAATAACAAAGGTCTCGAATCTGATCAAAATGGTCAAAATGTTTGAATGATGCCATAGATTTAAGATTCAAGATTTAAGATTCTTTATGTGTCATCCATGGTTATACAAGTACAACACGCAGTGAAATGTACCCTAAACTGTTCCTTTTTTATCACTGTGCAAAAGTTTTAAAATAGGTACAATTAAAAATCTAAGTTTAAACACAGATTTAAAAATAAAAACTAAAAGTAAAACAACTTAAACAACACAAAGGTGAAATATGTAAGCTGATTTTTTTTAAATGATAAAGCTTATTTTTAATTGAAGCAGCAGTCCTGGCAGAGCATATGTACAATGTACAAAGTGGGATGTTAAAGTGCATTGTGCCATGTTAGTGCAGCACTGTATACAGAGTAATGTAAACAGTAATGTAAACAAAACAATGGACAAGATATGACATATGACAGTGAATATGACAGTGAATATAATGAGTATAAGGTGCTGTATCAGTCCTTTAAGATAATGCTATGGGGTGCAGGGCATGTTCTTATTCAGGACTCGAATGGTATGAAGATAGAAGCTCCTCTTGAGTCTCTCTGTTATGGCCATAAGAGCGCGGAACCTTCTGCCTGATTGCAGAAGTTGAAACAGTCCTTTAATATCCGAGCTGCTCTGGACCTACATCTCCTGGTGTAAATGTCCTGTAGGGAAGAGAGAACAGACCTGCAGTAGCGTGGATCACTCTCTGAAGAGCTTTTCGGTCCTGAACACAGTAACTCCCATACCAGGATGTGATGTTCTGTGTGAGGATGCTCTCCACAGCGCCTGAATAGAAAGTCCTAGGGATCACTGGAGAGTCCCCAAACATCCTCAGCTGTCAGAGATGGTACAGGCGCTGCCTAGCCCTTTTGGACTGGATCTGAATGTGAGGTATTCCAAATGAGGCGAGCAGCCACTGGAGTAGAAACCCCTTGCTGTTGACCATGAAACATACTCTTCCTCCTTTGGTTTTGCTCGACTCTACTGTTCTATCCTTGCAGCACACTGAGAAACAGTCCGACGGAGTTATGTCTCAGTGAAGCACAGAATGTTACAATCCTACATGTCTCACTGGAAAGTAATTCTGGCCCTTAGGTTGTCCAGCTTGTTCTCCAGTGACTGCACATTAGCCAGCAGGATACTAGGCTGTGGTGCCCAGTGCGCTTGCTGTCTCAGCCTGTTTCGGACACCAGCATGTGTCACATGGCGTTTCTTTGTTTTGCACCACTGGCGAGCATCACGTCTATTGTTCTTGTCCGAGCTGCGGAGTGGTGAGGAAGGTGTCTGGACGTGGCCGTGCCATAGGCAGGTGGCATTTTGGTAGAAATGAGCATTTAAGAAAAAAGCATTTTGGTTCCCAATTTGGAACATTTTTGGAGCATTAAACTTTCAAATAGCTTGTTCTTTGGAGAACATATTTTTCTTAAATGAATGTCAGTGTAAAGAACATCTTTTAAAAAAAATGTAAAAGTTTTAGGAAGAAAACTCAAACTGGTAGAATTATTTAGGCCTTCTCTTTTCCAGGAAAAGTGGTTCTTCTAAGGCAACACTCAAAGACCCCTTAGAGACACCTTTGTAAAAAGAGGAAAACCATTGTACGGATGCACTGCGAATACCTTCAAGTCTGGTGCCTTGACTATGATTAGACAATTTAAGGACGTGAAATTGAAAAGCCCTGTTCTAAACAATGTTTTCTGATCTCAATAATAATACATCATCTGTATGATGTAGTTTTCTCTATTATAACTGAAGGGCTTTAGATTTAGCTGTTGAATCAGATGTTTTAGATCTCAAAATTGTGCAGAGCATGGGGCTGAAAAAATACAGCTGTAAAGCTTAGCCCAGATGTGGAACATTCTACCTTTCCAAACTGCAGCCCCAGCATACTCCTTAAATTTTAAGTTTTTCAGTGTTTTAACACACCTGACTCTGCTTATGAACTGTAGCACATGAGGCAAAGGCAAAGGCAAGCAGAAGAAAGAAGAAAGTGCTAGTTATGTAAGGGTGACTGGAAGAAAGAGTCTGATTTCAGTTTCAAGGGCCAATTCAAAACACAAGGTTAAAAACAGTCCAAAACATAGACAAAAGGATTATCAAAGGCATAGGCAAGAATTGTAATCAAGGACAGGCAAGAAGATGAACAAAGCACAGGATACTAGAAAATACACTTAAACACTTGGTTCAAGATCCTTTATTTGTCACATACACAGTTATACAAGTACAGCGTGCAGCGAAATATACCCCAAATCACACCTAGGACTGTGCAAACAGAGATAACAACAGGTATAATAAAGAAAATATAATAACAAATAGACT
>JBBIGA010040049.1:0-13438 GCA_037576975.1 Alestes dentex
AGACAGACAGACAGACAGACAGACAGACAGACAGACAGAGAGAGAGAGAGAGAGAGAGAGAGAGAGAGAGAGAGAGAGAGAGTGTTCTAGCGCTACCCTCTTGGACAGCACGGTTCTGGCTGACAACAGTCAACAATAAACAATATTCTTATTAACAATACATTTTTTCCCTGAACTGTGCATAGCTGTATAAGATAGGCTGCAGTATTTTAACATTGGTCATAACAGCGGTATTTGGAGAACCAAATATTTTCTGAGGTGGCACGCGGTGTAACAAGTTTGAGAACCACTGTGTAAGAATACTTGAAACTGTGTAGGGCAGTGGGGATCCAGAATGGAAGCTGAGAATCACTATTTGATATTTTTGACTGTACCTGCTTGGCTGAGGATGCTGCAGTAGCTCTTTAATCGGAGAGTGTACCAGGTCATCTGCCCTTCGTGGCTGCAGCCTTGAGGCTCGGACAAGCAGCCTGCAGATTTAATGACAAACGTAATCACCAATCACTGAGTGTACAGTACAGTATGTGGTATCACTGTAATCCTACAGGCCAGAAAAATGAGCCAATCACCAGATATAAAACAGAAAGCAAAGATATGACTCCATATCACAACCACACTCACAGTTTGTTCATAATGGACTCTCCTCCTCTCTGCTCTGCTGTCTGTCTGTGGACTGGGTGGTGGGGGTGGTCATAGGTGTGTTTGTGGGTGTGGTCTTCAGTCAGGCAGAAGGATACACTTTTTTTCGAAGGCCTTCTACGATCTTCCTCATTTGCTCTGGAAGGCTGACACAATGCCTGCTGCTTCCAGCGCAAAGCACACCTCCTTACCACTGCCTGCAGGTGCCGAGAACTCTATGCATACAAAATACACACATACACGTTTGATGTTTTTCATAGTGACTTTACACCACTACAAGATGAAAAGCACACACATGCTTACCTGCTCGTGGCTGTGCAGGGCCATATTTGTGGAGAAAGAATTCATATGTGAGGTGTAGTCTAGGATGTAGGTAACACCCTCTCGAAGCAGTTCATCTCTGTAGAACTGAGCTGCTGCAGCCAAACGCTTTTGTTTCCTCTGACGTTCAGCAATCCAGTGTCTCCAAGCACACAAAACCTGAATCACAGCCACACAATATTTAATGCAGTTTGTTTAAAGATATGGAATGCTCAAGTGTAATTACTGTTGCATAGAACTAAAACTGATGATTAAGGAATTACAGAAAAAGATTATATAATGCCATGCTTGGGCACCCTTTCAGTTGATCAAGTACTGTCATTTTTTGTCTCGGATCTTTTTTGAAGACCTAGTTAGGTATAGACAATTCCAGACTGTAATAAATTAGGTGTCCCTTCAGACCTCTCAGGGTTTTGGTGTCAGTTAAGCAGCTGACTGGGTATCTGAAAGTTAACTGACTTTTGCAACCCTAGAGAGAACTAGACATCTAAATGCCTGAAATGTCATTAAGCAATAAGAACAGTTGAAGTCACAACAAGATCTGGAAGGCCAAGAAAAATCTCTGAAATTTTTTTTTAATAGGCTGGGTCTGGTACACAAAGCAAGCCTACCAGATTCCTGCTGAAGATTTGGTTGACATGAGAATAGTGACACACTGGCCCACTACGCAGTGGTGTTGAACAATCATCATCATGGAGCAGTCATCACAAGATAACCTTAATTGTGATCTTATTCCTAAAGTCTACATCTGCAGTTTTACTTAAAAAAAACCAGAGGCATTGTTGAATCAAGAGCTGTGGTCTTTGGTTTCTGGCTACAATCACCAAAGGTAGGTTTGAAGCAAAAACGGGGAAGCATTTCTTTAAAGAAACACTGCCAACTGTTAAGCATGGGATCGATTATGCTTCGGAGTGGCAGGGAATAGAGAGAGAGAGAGAACAAAATATACATTATAACTGTAAAGACCCATGAAAATCGACGTCCTACAACAGTGGCTTCCAAACCAGTCCTGGAGGAACCCTTACCCCACACATTTTGGTGTTTTCCCTACTTCCAACAGACTTGACTGAAATAATCTTTAATTACCCAGCTGTTTGAGTTGGCAGGGGGCAGGGGGTGCCCCAGGACTGGCGAGAAAACCACTGTCTTACAGTAAGTTAAGAAACTGAAGAAGAAAAGAGGATATATAATACAAAAAGACAATGACACAAAACATTCACCAAAATAAATCTTTAAGTACTTTAAGGAACAAAAAATAAAGGATTTGGAATGGTCTTCACTCTCCACCTAATTGATTATTATATGACTAGATCTTAAACAAACTATGCATGAAAGACGACCTATGTATACTTCTGAAGTAGAATTGTTCTACAAGAAAAAGTGGAGAAAAAAACAAAATATATCACAAATAGAAAGACACTCTCTTTCTGTGATGCTGTGACTTTAGCCAAATGATGTCCTACAAAATACTGACTGAAAGGGTGCTTATTCTCATGCAACATTTCTCTAAAACAAAAATAATCAAATACACAATTGTGCATTTAACAGAGGCAATAGCTCTTTTAACTCAGAAAATCAACAAAATATGTTGTTGAACAGGGGTGGCCAAACCCTTCCTACAGCATTAATGGCTAGCTGATTAAAGTTACTGCTCTTATGCTAAATTAAAGAGCATTATAGAGAACTTGGAAGTAATGCCATGGTCTATTTCACAAGCAAAAAATGCTTTGCTGCACTGTTATTTGCTAGGTGCTACCTTTGCTTGAAGATTGAGAGACCAGTGCCAGAGGGCCATCTCTGTTAGCTCGGCTTCTCTTTTTTTGCTCTGTAACTGTAAGAGATAGAATACATATACATGCATATTCAAAACTCCCTATGAGTACATTTTATACACAAAGAATCTTGTGTTAGAAAAGACTACAAAAGTAAACAACAAATGAACGTGCAGAATGGACCCGGCCCCCCCCCAAGCTACCTGCGTTTTCCAGCAGACAAAAAAGCGCTGACATACTCTTAGTCTGTGAAGTTCACTGCTCCTGTTTTTCATAACCTAACATGGACACATTATACAACACAAACACACAGATACACCAAGCCACATTAAGACCAGAATTACAGTCTACAGCCTGAAACTAAAGTAGGACAGATGGCCACCTGATAACATTTGTGCTGGCAATTACTGATGAGCCAGGCATGGAGGCTTTTTCTCAGAAGGACAGAGATGTGATGTCTGCAGGCTTTCTCAAGAGACAGCCTCTCTTCCATCACCACAATTTGTCGCTGTCTCCACTTCTTCAGAGCTGCCTGCGTCCGCACTACAACAGAACACACATACCTACAGTTCAAACACTGTCCACCATGGTGCAGATAACCAGGAAACTATAAACCATAGTAAGATGAATCATTTCTCACTTTTAGGTCAATGAAAGAAATGAAAATTCCTTTCAAAAGTTTTTTCATACCAATCAAGCAGAGGCACATATGAATGGACATATTAAATAAATTAGTCTCATTATTTAAACAGTTCATTAAGATCTGCAGCCAC
Source organism: Alestes dentex (assembly GCA_037576975.1). NCBI lineage: Eukaryota > Metazoa > Chordata > Actinopteri > Characiformes > Alestidae > Alestes > Alestes dentex. The sequence continues at coordinate 3,506 of JBBIGA010040049.1, forward strand.
ACCAGCACTTTGTGGACTGGTAAAATAAGACTGCTGACTTTTGTTCTAAATGTTTAATGTGTGTTTGTAAATAGAAGAAATATTTTATCATGATTTAAATTTGAAAATGTTACTGTTGTTTGTAACACAGCCTGAGGAAGACATAAAGCAAAACCTGGAAAATGAGAATGAAGGGTATGAGTGTGTCACCTATGTTTGTTAATATGACAGTAAAACAAATGAAATCGGAAAATACAGACAAACGTACAAACTGGAAAACAGATCCAGAAAGTATACTGTGTGTAATTGTAATGCATTAGGTAACTAATTATATCATTAAACAATTGCAAACATAATTACATTTAGACAGTAAAACTTATGAGGCTTAAAATAAATGCTACAATACAGATTTACACCACTACAAATCTACAGCAGCAACAGAAGTAGAACAGCACCTTTCTCCATGTGCACCCGAGCTTCTCTCAGTGCTTCCTCCTGCTGATGGTGGCGAAACACTACACATCTTGTTCGCTGATGCCATGCTAACAGCACCTGTACATAAGTTATCACTTTAAATATGAGCAAATTTAAATACAGATGCAAAACATTAAGGTTTATGAAGAAGATGGAGAAAAGGTGTTCACATGCTGAGGTCATGGGTGTGCTGCTTGAACACTCAAATTCAGAAATAGTTTTCAGGATAACAAAAACAGATACAGCAGCATCATAGCTATCACATGTAAAGAGCCAAGAGAACCTTTGACAGCAAGCAGTGTTGATAATGGCACTTTGCTCTCCTCTCTTTCTCTCTCTCTTCAACTATGAGGAGTACATTCCGCCTCCACAAACGCAGCATCCTTCTGCAATACACAAATGTTTTGAGTAAAAATGAAAAGCTAACATCTGCATAACAATCTCAACAAAAGGTTGTAGCAATAGCGGTGAAGTACAAGCGTAATACCTGACCAGATGTTGCTGATATTGTTGGAAGCGGATCTCTACACTTTGGATGATAAGCTGGGCCTGCACATGATGTTGCTGTGTACACACAGGATGGCAAAATGTTTATAGCCAAGAGCAAAACAAATAAATAATCTGTATGTGTTAACAATGAACAAGATGATGCAGTGTGCATATAAAGCATCAAAAGCTATATGACAGCTACTGGCACCGTCTTGTGGAGTAACGTCAGTTGAGTGAGTGAGTTAGTGAGTTACAAGCCGAATACTGAACATATGCATATATGCAACAGAGTTATTCAGGTTATCATTATCCCATTATGTCCTTGACATTCTAAGTCAGAATTATTTCAGGTAAAACGTCTGTCACAGATCATCTAAATACCAGATAACATTTTACTAAAGGGCAGCATTCGCAAGACTATATGAAACCTACCAAAGCTTTTCATGACCACTGACAGATACCTGCATAAAATTTCACAATGGCTTACTGCAACAAATGTCAATTGTCATAAAGGCTGCTTTTGTCCATTTCATGTCATTTAATCTCAGCCAGAGTAGTGACAACAGCCGATTACTGGAATAAGCTTTTAGAAAGGTCTATATTCGATTATTTCAGTTGTCCTGAAAAGCTTATAGAACTCTGCCCAGTATAGCATTACAAAATAATGTCCCTGTGTGTTGAATAATCTACCTTCCATGCTTGCAGGGTGTGATTAAGTAATCTCCTTTCATAGTGCTTTTCAATTAGTGCGAATCGCCTGGTCTTCTGTCTTCTGTGTTCTACATACTGACATCACACAAATATCCACAATCATTCATACATGAGACACAGTGACTCCAAAATCAGTAACTGTCACAATATTATTCTGTATTGCATAACCAGGCAATCATACCTCACGCCAGCCGTTTAGAGCTCTTCTCATGCACCGCTGGCTATCATGAACCTCCGCCTGTTCAAAACACCTCTGACTGGCATACAAAATCCAAACACACCCAGGGTCAGGCATAACTGGATAAAGTAACCACAGTAAAACTGCCAAAGGCAAACTGGTCAATTTCTGTGCTCTACCTGCTCTGTATAGCACTGACATTGCATCTCCACTGCTGCAGAGTCTTGTGCAGAAGGGTGTGTGTGTAAAGTGTTTGAGCTTGTGTTTGTTTGAGCCTGTCCTCCCTCTGTTGCAAAAATCTGCAGAGCCACTGAGACCAGGCAGAGGACACACACCTCCGCTCTGCATGCAGAATAGCCTGAAGAAAACAGCCAGAAAAGCTGGAAAATTAGTGCAAGTAGAGAGTGTGTTCTGTCAAAAACTTTTCTGTTAGGGATTACCAATTTGCATGATTAAATCGTTACCCTTCAAAATAATATAAGAAACATTTAGTTTAGTTTCAGGCCTTTTGTTTTGAAGTGCATATTAGCTTTAAATATAGGGATATAAGGGTGACATTTACTTCAACCCTGCTACATAACATTGTTATGTAATCACATAATTACATTTCATCCATGATTTTCTTCAATTCTATGTGAGTGTGCACTTGCATAGGGAGAGAGAGAGAAAGAGTGAGAGCGAGAGCAAGTGATTCATTAGTATTCATAACACTGTGTGTGTGTGTGTGTGTGTGTGTGTGTGTGTGTGTGTGTGTGTGTGTGTGTCTGACTGTACCGCCCATTTACCATCCTCTCTGCCAGTCTCTGGTCTCTGTGATCTATATAACGTCCCCACCAGGTATAAAAAGCCCAACTGTACATCTGCTGTCTATACAAACAAACAGAGCCCAGTGCATTACATACATGCATAGCAACAAGTCACACAGGTCCTACAGCACCTTTTTGATCATAAAAAAACAGATTGTGTCTATTGTATTAATAGGCTACATGAGCCCTTATTTTTATATTAGTAATACATGGCTATGGCCACATACACACAAAGCTGTACTATAGTTCATAGACTCACTGTTGAAATAGTTCAGCTCTTTCTCCCCTCTTTCTGTGCTCTCTTCTTTGTACTGTAAACTCAATCCAGGATGCCATACACTGTGGAAGAATGAACTTTGCAAAGCAAGAGTCAGCTCGTGACTCTAGATCCTACACACACACACACACACACACACACACACACATACACACACACACACACACACACATGCATACTAACAATGAGTTTTGAGTAAAAAGGTAATTATGTTGAGGTCATCCTTATTACTGAATGAGCACATTGTTTTGTTGCTAATTAAATTGTTTATTCATCAACTGAATTTGGTCTGAATTTCAAAAGAGATTGAATAGATTTATATACAGAACCTTTAATACAATTGATTATTATACTCTGACAATATAGCAGGTGAAGGGGTGGATGTGTAAGATAAAGCTGAAATCAGATGAAGTCAGGTACCTGCATGTGTTTGTGCTCTTTGTAGTACTGTCTCCATTGCTTAAGAGAAGTTTTCAACACTGTCAATCTACAATGAACACAACGTTATATGCATTCTCATAAGGCAATAAACTGTAAGGTTTTCAACTACAGTCCTGGGTGACCCACTGCCCTTCCCAATTTCAGGCATGCTTTGCCCCAACAGAAGAGCATGAAAGGTTTGGGATCAGGCGTATCTGGGGTAGGTAATACAATGTGATGGGTCCCAAGGACTGTTGCTGAAGACAGGTAATTACCAAAAGACATTCATTCATTTTTTACACAATACAAAAGAGCAAAAGGTCTTCCAAAGTTACAGATGCAAAGCATATTACTTATCGAATGTTGATATGACTATTTTCCCCATATTGTGCTTTTGCTAGAATTACACACTCTTAATATATCTGGAAATCGCTCATTAACTTCAGGAGAGGATGCTAATGTTAGCTAATTCAGTATCTAGAAAACATCAGAAAACACGTTGGAGTTGCTTTCAACAAGTTTAAGACATAAAATGAAAGGTTTACATTGGCCATGATCATATGTAATGTATGTACCTGTGATGATTCAGTGCTACAGTCATCTGGGACTCAAAACTCCGTTCTTCAATCTGTTCCAAGCGCTGCTGCCAAAGCTTCCAGTACGTCATCAGCATCTACAAGGAAAACCAAAGGCAAAGACAATTTTTATATATCATATTTTTTCTGCTACTGATCAACCAAATAATTTCAACAAAATTTAATGAGACCACTGATAGCTACTATGTCAGTAAGAGAATATAGCATTTGTTTTAACTGGCATGTAAATTATACACCTTTCACCCAAAGCCTTAAAACCACATGGCCAACATTCTGTACGTCTCCCTCATGCTGCCAAAACAGTTCTGACCCATCGAGGCAGGTGCTCAAGTAAGACCTCTGGAGAAGAGCTGTGGCATCTGGCACCAAGACATTAGCAGCAGATACTTTAAATTTTGGAAGTTCAAAGACAGGACTTCTAAGGATAAGACTTGTTCAGTCAGCACGTTTCAGAGATTGGTTTGAGATCTGGGTCATTTGGCAGCACACCTTGAACTTTTTGTCATATTTCTCAAAACATTCCTAAACAAAATTAGACGTGTGGCAAGACACATTACCCTTTTTAAAGTGGCCACTGGCATTAAGGAATTCTTAATGGTCTGCAACAGAGTTCAGGTAGGAAGGTCAAAGTGCGTCCACATAAATGCCAAGACGCAAGATTTTCCAACAGAACACTGACACCTTTCTACCATTTTCAGTCATTTCATCGTACCTTTTCAGCAGTTTGTGCTAGGGTAGCTCTCCTGTGTGAACGGACCAGAGAATTTAGCCTTTGCTTCCCAGGTGCATCAGTGAGCCTTGGACACCCATTACCCTGTCAATGGTTCATCACTTATTCTTTCTTGGAATACTTTTGGTAGGTACTAACCAGTACATTCCAGAAACATCTGATAAGACCTGCCATTTTGAAGATCTGACCCAGCTGTCTACCCATCACAATTTTGCCCTTGTTAGGTCGCCCAGATCCTGAAGCTTGCCCATTTTTCCTGCTTCCAACACATCAACAAGGACCTACTTTTTACTTACCAATATATCCCACCTTAGACAGGTGCCATTGTAACAAGATAATCAATGTTATTCACTTCACCGCTCACCACTTTTTCGATGTTGTATCTGATCAGTGTAATGGGAAAAGTACAGATGCTAGTCTTACTGTGTGCCGATGATGCTGTGCACTAATGTTCTTGTTGATTCGATGAGTTTGACAGTGAGTGACATTCAGGACCAAGCCTTTAAATCCCAGTCGCTATATGTAGAGAAAGGTAGAGAAACAGAGGATGTTTTGATCAAGATTTTATACGAGTGTTTCCAAGGTGTTGCACAACTTAAGTCATAATTACTGACCAGTAGTTGAAGGTGATGTTGCTGAATGGCAGTCTTTTCGTGCTTAGCCTTCTCTGAACACATCTGGACATCTACAAACCTGATCAGGAAAATCTGGTGTACAAAAAAAGGCTTCAAATTGAACGACCACATGGAAAGAACAATTCCCCAAGTTCATTATTAAACCACCATATGACATTTTCTCGTAAGAGGCAGCATAATATTGTTCTTTACATTTTAAGCGGTGAAAGGTGAAAACTGCAACTTTATTAAAACAAATAAGCTGTGACAAGTATACCATCTCTCTAACTCTAGCAATGTACGTAAGGATACAGTGTCTCCAGTGAGAGAAGGCCTGCCATTGAGTAGTATGCTGTGCTAAACGGTCTGCAATCTGTCCTCTGTCTCTCTCAGCCTGTCTGCACTGCAACCCCTTGCACCACACATCCCAGCATCTCCTCACCACAGAGCAGCACCGTACACTTTCAGCTATATCTGTAACATCACAGAATATGAGTTTAACATGGGCAGAATGCTTGGCAACTATAGACCTTATGGCACCTTCACAAAAAGTTGGAAAACTGTCACACCACCAAAACTAACAGTTGTTTGTTATGTCATCAGCAAGTTCTAAATTCATCACGTGTACAATATGCATATGAGCAGGGATAGATCAATGCCAGCTTGGTCAGTGCATTTAAAGAGAATGTACTAGTGACCAGTGACAACCAGTAAATTTTGGTTTTGGCAAACCTACAGGAATATCTCATTCATGCATGCTAACATTGCTAACAATGAATAGTAGTAGTAATCTAGTAAACTAGTAATTACAAACTAGCACAGTTTCATTCACTGGCTTTCATTCATTTTTAGCAACATTAGTATTGACTGAACACTTAACCAGTTACATTTGCACATTTGTCAAATGTTTAAATGCAGCATCCCTGATCACACCATTTTATAGTCTAACAACTAAGTTGGGAGTATCCAATGAGATATAGAAAATATAGAGAATGTATTTTTTTTCTTTTACAATTAGTAACACTACAGTAATGTTACATGGACTAAATTTTGTTACCTTGAAACCTGTAATGGTTGACAAGGATTTAAAGTAATTCAGTTTTCATTTGATAAAACAACTTTCATATGTTCCTACATATTCTCATTAGAAATTTTGTAGGACTTTAAGCACAATTCTATTTATCTGCTACGAATTGCTTATTTTTACTCAGCTTACTTGAAAATGAGGTTTCTAATGAGGTATACTAATTTGATCAGGCACTATGTGTTAACAAAGGTCATGGTCCTAAGCCATTTACTTGTAAAGTAGTAATTTCAGCAAAGGATTCTAACATAATGAAACAGGATGTTAATTCAATATCTAGAAAATATCAAATGCTTACGCTGGATTTCCCTTCAAATTCAAGATAGTTTTTAAAAAATATGGGTTTACATTTGTCATGGATAGTTACCAAGGAACCTAACAGTTCAGAACTAAAGTCTTCAAGAGCTGAAATCTTCAGTGTTCAATCTGTTCAACACATCTCTATATTAAAGTACTTGTGCAAGTTTACCAGCTGCACTTACAACTCTGTCACACTCCAAGTCTATGTCAAAAACTAAGTGGAAAACCCTCCTACCTTTTGCCTGATTTTTAGCCCTCTTGTGCTGAGTGTGTGTGATCCAGCCTTGCAACACACATCTTTGGAGCCGTATGGAGTAATGAAGGCGAGCTGTAGTTTTTTTCTCTCTCAGGTTAAAGACCTGCATGTATCTCCTTCTCCACTGCATCCATGCCTGTAAGAAACACACTTAAATAAAATATGGAATAAAATGTTACATTGTACACTGCATATTTAGAAAGGCAGTGTGATGGGCACTATTAGAATTGCTTTCAAACTAAAATAATTTTTTTCTCCTTTGCTCACACATTTGAAAACACTAAAAGTCCCACACTTGCACATGCACATACACACACTTACTCTGCACTGTACAGTGGCAGCCCAGAGCTGTAGGGCTAGGTCTTCTTGATGATGCTGTGCATAACGTTTCTGTACTGCAGCTTGCCACACAGTCCACACCCACCTAGCACAAGACACATAAATGAAGCTGTACATTACTCAAAGGAATTTATGTCTGAATGAGAAACAAATTTGAATGTGAAGGATCATAGCAGAAAAATCAATGAAAATTAACCAATAAGGACTGTAATGTTAACATAGCTATTAGGGCAGATGTAAAACTCACCGAGTAGCATTGAGTGTTTGATGCTGTATGGCTGCCTCACGCATCCTGTGTTTTAAACGTTGCATCTCCACATACACCTCCCATCCTTCCCATACAGCACGCAGCCTACGGTTTTCCGCTGTAACACAGCCGAAAACCAACAATCTATGCAAAGAATTCATTACATCAAGACTACATTTTCTAAACTCTGGATTTCTTCCTTAAGATCACTGTCAGTGATGAGTATGGTAAACATGGCAAAAGAGGTACCAAGGCATGCTTGGTGACTACTGCTGGCCCCTTAAGACGTGTCATAGAATGTAGGGTGACAGAAACAAAGAACAGATTTGAATATTGCACAAAACCTACTATTAGAATCAACTTATTTAGTTAATATATTGATCAATTTAATAGACTGTGGCAATGTACAGATTTTCCATACCAAAGCTGATGGAAAGCTGTAGCTTCTTTTTCTCTTCTTTTTCATTTGATGCATATTTACGCCAGGCTTGATACACTTTACAGTACAATACATACCTGCAAGAAAGGTTCAAAGAAGTGGCAGGTTTTGAAAGGAAGTGGTGACCATTCAACATAATGTCACATGCACAGTGATGACCATGTAGCTATTATTCACGATTAGATTAAACTGATGGAATTTATCTGCAGATAAAGTATTATTTCTTGTAACACTCACTTATAGTGACAGTCTGCTCTAATGGTCAGGGTCCATTCTCTTCTGGCATGCCACCACTCATCTCTCCAGGCCCTTAGAACTTTCTTCAAGACCACCTTTCTATGGTAAGATCTGGAGGCGACAAATGCACTTTAAAACCATTTGCAAGGGTAGTTTTATGGTAAAATTTGACAAAATCCTCTGGATGACATAAGTTTAGATGACACCATACTTCAGTACCTGGCTTGTGATATAGTGACCCTCCCAAAGATCTTCTGAATCCAGAGGTGAAGAAACTTCCGTGCAAGATGCCTACATAGGGAGCCCACAGAAGCATTGGTCTTGGTATGACCCACAATTTTACCACTGCTACAGATTACAATGTGATATTATTGATCTCTGACCGTATCCTGAGCTCTTTAAGTCGTCCACCCCTGTTCCACGTGTATCCGACGCGATAAGTGACCTTGCGGACCGGAGTGTGCCGCATCTGCTTCTTCCCAGAAGAACCTTGTTTTCCATACTGAGGTCTTGCTGTGTGCATACTCCTGGTCTCTTTTGTTACAATACATTTAAAAATCATATATTTAACACAGAACAGAAAGATTAATCATTTGTTTACATGAGAACAAAGTAAAGTAAAGTGGCCCCACAGAACACAATTTGAACAGTGTGAAATTCTCTCTGCATTTAAGCCATTCACCAAGTGAAGCAGTGGGCAGCACCTGGGGAGCAGTGTGTGTGGACGGTATCTTTCTCAAGGGCACCTCAGTGGTGCCATTGGTAGTCATGGGATTCGAACCCACTGCTCTCTAATCACAGGGGCAACTCCCTATCCACTAAGGCACCAGCTAGTGTTACAATAGTTAAGTATAGCTTACTTAACTAATATAACATTACTCTGTTCTTGGCTATTGCAATCAGGCGCTCGTTTTAAGCCACATCCAAGACATCTAATTACTAGTGTGATTTAAACCGTAACACGATGACGTTTTTCTCATTTTTATACCTCACAGTAAGTCAAACTGTACCCTAAATCACATACACAAGTCTGTGCCTTGCAGGGCTGGATGTGAGTTGAGAGGTGTGAGTTGAGAAATTTGAGGACATCTGATGACAACTGACTTCTAGAGTTCATTAGGAATATTAGCTTTTTAGCTCAAGGTAAGTAAGTTTATTCATTGTGAGCAGTTATTGGTTAAGGCACTATAATGCTATAAATACTCACTTCACTCTTGGCCACTTTGTTCTTCTGACACCCCCGAAAACTGTAAAAACATTATCTAACTTCATCCACAGGCAGAAACATGTTGACAGTTAAAGACACAGCAAAGCTTTCTAGTTTATGTCTGTTGGGCTTTTTGCAGTTGAAGAGTTAGAGAGTACTTCGCAAAATACGGCACTAGACAGATTTTACAGTCACCATTACCATTATTACTGGATAAGTTTTATTAAACTCAGTAAATCAGTGTTGCTCCTAACAACGAACCGTAACTGCCGCCTACCGACTACTTCCTGCGGGGGCGTGTACACTGGAAGTGACGCTCATTCACCATGTCCATGTTGTCATAACATGAGTGCGTAAACCAGAGAAAATAATATAATATACACACAAGAACAAACACATTGTGACACAAAGACAGCAACCATATATGTTATAATATAATAAAAAATAATATAATGGAATAGATGTCATATATGTTTGTTCTCGTTCTTAATGTGTTATATTTATTAATACCCCCACACTAGCTGAGGGTAATGTCAGAAGAACAAGACTG
>JBBIGA010040246.1:0-13429 GCA_037576975.1 Alestes dentex
GAAAAAGTAAAGGGACGCAAAACAGACAAGGAGACAGAGGGAGAACTAATATTCGGGGGACAAGGACCGGGAAGGGCATGAAGGGGACGAGGTGACCGTCACAGTAACAGGCACCCTAACAACCAGTCACTGTTATAATTCTACACTTACTCATTGTGGTTTTTATATGCTGCTAACTGTGCAATAAGAATATGATTCCAGTACAACATATGCCCATGTGCAATAACATATATATAGTGCAATATTTAAATTTTCTGGTAAACTAAGTTTCCCACTCACATTACTGTTATGCTGCTACATTGGCTATTTATTGTTTATTTATTGTAGTGTTCTGTCGTCATACCTATGGTGCAATTCTCATCACCCCAGAAGGTTTACGTAATGTCCACATTTGCAGTCTATTTATGGTCTGTCTGTTGTCCTCTGTTTGTTGTAACTTGCAGTCTGTTGAATGTTTTGTTACTATATGTTGCACCGTCATCCATGGAGAAACCTTGTCTCATCTCACTTTGTATGTGTACACAGCTACTGATGACAATAAAGTAACCAAAATTGATGTTCATGGCTATCCACCAACAGATGCACGTTAAAATATTCTCAGAGCATTCTGAGGGGCCAGTACAGGTTTTAGGCACCTTTAGGTGGGGGAAGTTTAAAAAATGTATTTGGTACCAATGAATATCACAGTACACAATCAAAGTACTTCATTTTCTTGCTCAATCACAGTTAAGAGTTTAGTGAGAAAATCTCTTGGGTCTCAGACTCCTCTCTCTAATTTTATAATTTATGTTCCACAAATCACAGGTGTTCATTACAGTTGTTTCTGCAGAGTATACTGCGGCCAGATGTTCACAGTCACTCTTAATTGCAGTTAACGTAGTTGGAAGTACAGTTTTCAATCAAAATATCATACATTTTGTTTTAGCCACATTCACACAGTACTATGTAGGCCTTAATGCATCCAAAATCACTCACCCTTGAAGGGCTTTCTCTCCAAACCAATCCCCTTTTTCCAAGGTGCGAAGATCATTGGGTGAATCCTCCCGGGTAACGTTCACCTGTCATTACAAGAACTCAAACTATTACATTCTAAATTAGTGTTAAAGACCTAATCACCTCAGCTAATTCTCACCTCACCATGTAACTACATAGAAGTATTCTACAAGCACCAGTTTCTGCTGATATAAGGACTTTGACCACAATTCTAAGTATTGCTCTTATTCACCTGTAACTGCAACAACCACCAATATGTACAGTATTCAGACCTACAGAAATATAAAATGACAGTGTAAAGCTGTTTTTGTTCATCAGTCAGCCTGAGCATTGTCTCAAATAATAGTAAATATCTGTAATGTGGTATAATTGCAAAAACACACATGGGACTGAACCATTCTGTGAGACACTGGCACTGCCTTACACTGCAAGCACATTAGGGCATAACCTTGAATGTATACCCAAAGACATAGAGGATTACACATGCAATGTGGCCTATACACCAGATAGAAAGCTTACCTTTCCTTTACTGATAATGAAAAAGGTGTCTCCTCTAGCCCCCTGTCTAATGATGTATTCTCCGTCGTTATAATGAGTCTAAAAGAGAAAGAAAATGACAGATTAAAAGAAAGAGAAAGTGAGAGTGACAAAGCACCAAAAAGACACCCAACTGTCATTTATGCTCATCTAAATGCACACTATTGACCATTCCTGAAAAGCAAATAACTTCCTAAACTCAATACACTAATAACCAATAAACCCTTCAACAACTTAATTGCAAATATTGTTCTGATGTGAACCCAAGCAGTCATGGTGAACAATTACCAGCCATAAAATGGCTGGAAGACCAATAGATGCATAGACTATGTTACATTTTCATCTTGGGCTTTAACAAAACAAACAAAACAAAACAAACAAACATTGGCAAATATACACTACCAGATCAAAAGCAGTTGGAGGAAAAAATAAATAAAATGTACTCAGATTTCACCCAAATCTGCAGACTAGAGACAACCAGCACAGTTTCTATTCCTTAACTTCCCTTCAGTGCATGAAATCCAATCTTGAAGATGCATTGATAAGACTAACTAATAGATCATTAGTACAATCTCAGAGTTGGCTCTGCAAAAAACAGCACACGTTCAATGCCAGATTTTTTAATGTATGTGCCATCAGTCTCTTGTGTATATTTGTTATTATTTCACTTAAAGAGGTTATTATTGTGGAAGAAATGTGGACAAGCAATACAGATAAAACACTAGCTCTGTAGAAAGTATTGAGGTATCTAATTCAGTTCTGCACTTGTGTAGTTTGTTCAAGGAAATATATTTAGGATGTTTTGAAAAAAGAAAAAAAGATTTTCTACATTCTGTGTTGATTCACAAACGGCCTATTTGTCAGACAAAAATGTCCTGCAAGGCATGGGCTATAATATGTATTGGAATTGTAATTGTATATCAGCGCATTCAATGTAGCCGAAACCCATCTGATGAGGTCAGCTTCTATTGGCTTTAATAGACTTGTAGCTTCAGTGCAAAATTGAAGAAGCACACTTTAAACCAAGAATGTAAAGTGACCATTCAGTCATCTGTGAATACACCACAGCACACTGTGTGAACAGCCCGAAACTCTGCATTTAACCCATTCACCAAGTGAAACAGCAGCCAGCCAGAAACACAGTCCCCAGGGAGAAGTGTGTAGGGACAGTACCTTGCTCAAGGGTACCTCAGAGGTGCTTAGTGGTCTTGGGATTCAAACCCATGATCACAGGGCAAACGCCCTAACCACTAGGCCACCAGCTGCCTCATGTTATGGCTGAACAGCTACATTTGTAGTACACTCTTTGAAAATATGCCACATAGGGTTCTTATATTGATACAATAGATAAATTATTAAGCTCCATAAAGAACCATGTGTACATATGTGAGCATAAAGAACATTTTAAAGCTATGAAGAATCTCCACATAACGTGAAGTTTCTTCACCAGTATAGGGAATCTTCCAAAAACCTTAACATTATGTGGAGGTTCTACAAGCTTTAAAAAAGGCCATTCATACTCACATATTTCATTTTGAAAAATGCAAAAAAAATGCAAAAAAGGTGCTTCTGGCAAAAAAAGAAGTGGCATCAAGTCATTAGCAGCAGACATTTTCCAAAGTGGGGCCTCTATGGATTTGACAAGTTTGTCCAGCACATTCGGCAGATGATCTGAGATTTGGGGGATTTAGAGGTCAAGCCTACACCTTGAACTGTATGCTCAAAGCAGTCCTGAACAATTTTGCAGTGCGGCAGTCTTTTATCCTGCTAAAAGAGGCCACTAGTATTAGGGGATATCAGTGCCATGAAGGGGTGGGCTTAGTCTGCAACAATGTTATATTAAGTAGTATGTGTCAAAAACACAGCCACATGACTACCAGGACAGAAAGTTTCAGGGCAGGACATTGTCCAGAGCAACACACTGCCTCCATCAGCTTGCTTTCTTTCGATAGTGCATCCTTTCTCTGTCCCTTCCCCAGGTAAGTGATGCACATGCCTCTGGCTGTCCAGATGTAACAGAAAATGTAATTCATCAAACCTGGCCACCTTCCATCATTGCCCCATGGGCCAGCTCTGATGCTCTTGTGCCAACTATAGGCACTCTTAGCTACTGACAGATGCATGCTGACAGTTTGTGGCTCTTCTCTGGGATTAGACCAGTCAAGCTAGCCCTCACTCCCCGTGTTAATCAGTGAGCTTTGGGTGAACATGACCCTGTCGCAGGTTCACTTCTGTCCTTCCTTGGAGCACTTTTGGTAGGTGCTAACTGTTACATACCATGTAGGCACAATTACTACTTTCATTTTTCCTCTCCAACCAGAAATACTATGTGTTTATAAGGTCTGTCATGAAAACCAAACTGTACTTTTTTGTAAAATAAGAGTTTGATATTAAAGTTTAAAGTTTCAAACTTTTGACTCTCCAGTTTGTGTATATGTTTCTTTTTCATGTTTCATTTTCATGTTGAAGTGATGAGGTGTGTTATCAATGCAGTGTAACAATATGTTAATTTGGATTTGATACTTAATTTAATGTATTCAATTCTATTCATTTTTCATTCATTAACTATGTTGTGATGTTCCTGGTTGTTTGGAATGACTTATTGCAGCCTACCAAATTATCACTTTATCCAAAAAAAGCAGCTGACATTTATTTTCTCTGACATCCCAGTTTTTTCTACATTTTAGCTTTCATAATGCTTTTAAATAATACCGAATTAATAAGCTGGGAAATGTTCATGTTAAATAATTAATAATTATTCTGGTATGAAGAAAGAAATACAAGGATAAAAAGCAAGAAAAAGTGTTGAAAATGACTTTTTAATATAAAAAGGCCTCCAGAGGTATTTGCAAACTGCTGTTAGCTGACCCTAATATACCCCCCCCCCAAACACACACACCTCTTTTTTCTGAAATACCCCTTCTTGTCTCCCCTCTCTGCTTCACTCACAATTGTGCCTCACACATCACTTGGAAAATGTTGACCTTCAGACTCTGCTCTGAGCAGGACAGAAAGCAGTGTGGGAATGCCTGCCCACTGGTGCACTCACACACATACTGTATGTTTGGGATGAAGACTTAATTTGAGTGCTGCCAGGCACAAGAACACGAAAGTGTGTGTTTATACAAGCTAGCTCTACTGCTCCATATCCCCACTAAATTTCCACTTTATTTTTTATGTCAGATATTATTTATCAGAGTTCCTGGAAACAGGGTTCCAAACAGAAAGTTAAATGCCCTTGAAATGCTTTATTCTGCTTTTCTGGTATGCTGGTATTACCATGCACTTTGAAGAAACAATATATGGAAAGAAACAAAAAAGACTGAGAATAGAAAAAAAGTAATTGGCAGTTCAAGTCACAAAGCTACACAACATGAAACTAGTATATTATCAAAACTGGACCTTTTGGGGAGAGGTAATTAATCTGGAATACAACATTAAATATTTTAATGAACACTGAGAACCATTAAAAGTTCAACTATCTAAACTAATTAAAACGCATTGAAAAGTATTAATTTCTCTCTTCTGTCCTTGTAAATGGTGTCTTAGGCAAAGCTCTATAAAAATATAAATTTAAATTCATTCAAACTAACAAAGCAATTTGGTGTAATTGCAGTATCAATATAATAATTTGAAGTGAAATAATGACTGTATTCAGCTGAGGCATAATTTACTAAGACTACTAATTACTATTACTAATACTAATTTACTAGAGATGGAAAGCAAGGGGTGGGGTACGTTGTTGTATGACATGAATGTGCTTGAGTAGGTTGTTGACTGGCACTGGTTAAACGCTATAAACAATGCAGTTACATCAAATAACATAAGTAATGGAATGCTTATCATTCACAATGCAGTCATGTATCCATCATGCATACTGTCACATTTTTGCATTGCAATATGTAATTTTGACTTATTGTTACATCCCCACCTGTATGACGGTGTGAGGATGATAGTACCCTAGTGGGTAAAACACTTGCCTGTAAACCTAATGACCCCAAAGTCACAGGTTCAACTCCTGCATTCTACCATTGTGCCCAAGGGCACTGCCCCTGTAACTAATAACTGTAAGTCGCTCAGATAAGGGCGTCAGCCAGATGCCCTCTTTAGCCTTTACAGTGTTGCACAAGATGTGTTACTTCCCATTTAACAGATGCCTCTCTGATTCAATGATTGCCCCGGTTATTACACTGCTCAAACAGTTATCACAGCAGTTTAAAACATGGCACTTCTGACAAATACAATTATATACAAACTATTAGTTTTGTATCTAGCCATTATTTACACTTTGGGAATGATGGAAAATGTTGATACAGAACTTTGCCAGGTAACAGGTAGGTGCAGGCAAAATTTTGTCTTGGCTAAAACTTACAGACATGCTAATTGTATGTCCAGGCCACAAGAGAAATTACTAAAATTATTAATACAACATTTTATTTTGTTTCTGGAATAGCCTAATCCCAACATTTGGACCCATTTAAAATGTCTGTGGCACCTGTAAATAGATTTTAGAATAGAATAGAATAGAAATGTCATGTCCGATTCATTTCGGCTACATCCCCGATACAGCCCGTCACCCAAGTATTAGGTGGCACTCAGCCCTGGGCAGGTATGTGGAATGTCATGTGGTGTGTGTGGTGGTTAGGAGCGTAGGCAACCCGGTTAAGAATGAGGAGCTTCATCAATCCCTCAACGGGGTTGCCAGGCACCTAACGACAAGTCCACCTGTCTTGTGTTACGCCAGTGATTATGTTGAAAATGTATGTGTCGTGTAATTGGCTGGTGGCATGAGTGTGTGTGTATATATGCCCAGCCGATCCATTCAGTCCTTGCGTGGTCACCCTTAGGGTTATGTGAATTGGGTCTGGGTTATAGGTTTACGAAAACATATCGCTCGTGTGTGCGGATCGCAGCTAAGCGCACAACGTGCTTACCGAGTCTTCATAGCAGCTTCTTCAGTGGCCATAGAGAACCCATTCAGTGCCTCTCTGTGTGTGTGTCTATCTTCTGTGCTTAAAGGCATGAGAATGCAGAAGCCCCTGCACCTTGAGAATTCCATGGAGAGTGGAGCATGTCACTGATCATCTAGAACTCCAGTTGGAACTTTGTTTTGAGCGTGTCTCCAGAGAGTTAGGAGCGGAATCTAAGTTTCAGTTAAAGTATATGTGGTTTCAGAAAAGTATTATTTGATTAAAAATCTGCAAAGTCCTCAGGTGCCTGCTTGTGCGTCCTATTTCTTACACCGCAGCCATGACAAGAATGACTTTTATTGTCACTATACACATGTACAATGAGATTAAAAGCAACTCCTTCAGTGCAGACATTTAAGTAGAATAAATAACACAAAAATAAAATAATAAATGGTGCAAAAAGTTGCAAATAGTTCTGAGGCACTATATACATATGTAAAGAATAAATAGCTAAATAAGGTTTTATATGCAGTGTGATATGCAGTGTGGGTTATTGCATATTGTTTAAGTATTGCACAGTAATGATGATCATCTACAGTGAGTAGTGGATGTTGGACAATAAGATTGATGTTATTGCACAGTATAAAGATGTTGCACAGTTATTTCCGATACCATTTAAATATTGAATATTAAATATTAAACAGTACACCGAAATTTCAAAGTATTGTGGTTATGGCCTTTGGTAAAAAACTGTTCTTGAGTCTGTTTGTCCTTGTTGTGATGCACCTGTAGTGCCTCCCTGAGGGCAACATGTCAAACAGATCAAAGCCAGGGTGGGAGCTGTCCCTGATGATGTTTTTTTTTGCTCTGCTGAGGCAGCAGGAGGTGTAAATGTCCATCAGGGAGGGGAGAGGGCAGCCGATGATTTTCTGTGCCGCCTATACTACATACTGTGATATAGTATGTCAGCAGGCTCTCGATGGACGAGCGGTAGAGGGTCAGAAGCAGGTTAGAGTCCAGGTTGTGCTTCCTGAGGACCCTCAGGAAGTGAAGCCGCTGCTGAGCCTTGATGATTGCTGTGATGTTGTCTGTCCAGGAGATGTTAGCAGAGATAAGGATGCCAAAAAAAACGAAGGAATGGACCCTCTCCAAACACTCGTCGTTGATGTAAAGAGGGGCCAAGTCGGTACTGTGTCTCCTGAAGTCGACAATGATCTCCTCGTTTTTTTAGGTGTTCAGAGCCAGGTTGTTCTTTGAACACCAGGCTGCCAACTTCAGGACCTCCTTTCTGTTACCTGCCTCGTCTCCCTTTGAGATGAGTCTGACCACTGTGGTATCGTCAGCAAACTTGATGATGAGGTTGTGGTTGTGGGCTAGACTGCAGTCGTGGGTGTAGAGACAGTACAAGAGGGGGCTCAGCACACAGCCCTGTGGGGAACCGGTGCTCAGTGTGCGTGTGGAGGAGAGGTGGGGCCCAAGTCTCACAGTCTGGAGCCAGTTGGTGAGAAAGTCCTTTGTCCAGGCACATGTGAGCGGGGGAGGCCAAGAGTGTCCAGTTTGGTGATGAGAATGTCAGGGATGATGGTATTGAAGGCTGAGCTGTAATCCACAAAGAGCACCCGGATGTAGCTCTACTGCTGCTCCAGATGGCTCAGCACAGAGTGGAGAGCTACTGCGATGGCGTCCTCTGTGGACCTGTCACTTCATGATTACTGGAGTGAGGGCCACAGGACGATAATCAGGGCCACAGGACGATAATCATTTAAGCTAGTGATTGGGCACTGGTGTAATTGTGGCTGATTTTAAGATAGACGGAATAACTGCCTGGGCTAGGGAGAGGTTGAAGATTTTGGTGTAGATGAGGGTGAGCTGGTGGGCACATGCTTTTATATTTATTTATATATACACACACACACACACACACACACACACACACACACACACAGAAAACCCCAGCTTATATGCTTAACCCCAGCTTATACGATTCTTTCTGAGAACCAAACTAATAATTGTTTACAGAAACTGGAGCTAGCTCGAGTGTTTCTCTGAGTGTCCTCCTGTTTTTCATTTTGTTCTTCTTAAAGCGCTGTATTTTTATTACTGTAAAATAAATTAATTTATTACTGTATTTACCCTGCGTATACCAAAGAAAAGGACAGCGCATACCAAAGAAAACGTGCATGCATGAATTACATTACAGTCTATATAGGGTTAACATCCGCCATGCCACCTTTCTGCAGTTTCCGCGATAGCGTGGGGGTTTCTGCGAACAATTATTAGTTTGGTTCTCAGAAAAAATCCGTGATAGACAGAAGGGGTGACTGCTGAACCGCGCTAAAGCGGGGGTTACTGTATGTATATATATATAATAATAATACATTTTATTTATAGGCGCCTTTCTGGCACACAAGGACACCGTACAATAAAACAAGTGCAACAAACAGTAAAACCATAATAACAGACAAAATTAAAAAGCATATACAATTTAGATAATTTAGACAGGGGTTGACATAAGTGGTACGCATGCCCCACGCAGGAAACGGTAAAATGCACGGCTGTTTTCAGTCTTCACGGCACAAAAGCGCGCCTAATTTCAGTAACTTCTTACTGGATCTAACTCAGGTAAGGAAAACCTTAAAAAGAAAAACTATAATTATGTTTTAAAATAACTAAAAATGTGTACTATATGGGGGCTAAACATTTTACCCATCCGGTTTTTGATAAACATGGAGCTGGCAAAGAGGATGACATGGATAGTGAGGTTCAGGGGCACCGGAGGCATTTGTAATGTTGGGGGGGACGAAAGATGCTATAATGGACTTTTTCTTAGAACCAAACTAATAATTGTTCACAGAAACCCTCAAATTCGCAGAAACCGCAAATATCCTTTTTTTTTTTTTTGCTTTTTTCATGGCAATATGTAATTTTTCATGCATTGCTAAATTATTAAGAAAAGTATAATTTACTAATTTTGAAACATAAATATTAACATTCAGCTAGATTTCCATATAAAAATCTGACAGTATAATTTTTTAGTCGAGAGAACGCAAAGCAGCTGTATATTGGCTGCTGCCCCGTGACACATCTCTCCAACGTGGAGCTATCTTGAGTGTTTGTCTGAGTGCTCTTGTGTTTTTCGTTTTTGGGGCAGTTGGTAGCCTAGTGGTTAGAGTGTTCGCCCTGTGAACAGGAAGTCGTGGGTTTGATTCCCAAGACTGCTAAGAATCTCTGAGGTACCCTTGAGCAAGATACCGTCCCCACACACTGCTCTCCAGGTGCTGTGTTCTTGGCTGCCTGCTGTTTCACTTGGGTGAAAGGGTTAAATGAAGAGGAAGAATTTGGTGCTGTTCACACTGTGTGCTGTGGTGTGTTCACGTATGACAGAATGGTCACTTTCACTTGTTCTTCTTAAAGCCCTGTGTTTCTATTACTGTAAATTACATTTATTCATTACTGTATTTAACCTGCTTATACCAAAGAAAATGTGCCTGCATTATTTACATTATTTACAGTCTATATAGGGGTAATATCGGTATTTTACATTCTAGCACTGCAGGAGACAGCAGTTCAGTGCTCTTGGAATGTAACCCCCATGAATTTATGTAAAATAAATAAAAAATAAAAGTGCTATAATGGTTCCAGCGCCCATGGTGAGGTGAATGTTTAAATTCGGTGCGTACCAATTCATTCATGTAGGTACTCGTTAGAGTACTTGAGCAAAAAAATTGTCAGCCCCTGTATATAGTTATGTGTGTGTGTGTGTGTGTGGGTACACCTTTTCCCTCCCGGACGACAGCCGCAATGTAGAGCGCTTGCGCACCCCCCCACCCCAAAAACACAACCGTGATGTAAAGCTGCATGCTCCGCAAAGAACTTTAAAAGTAAAAAAAAAAAAAGACTGCATTGTAAAAAGAAAAAGCAAAGAAACGCGTTAAAGCACAAGCAAATAATTGTCGGCATTAAGTAAATAATGCCTTAATGCGACAGTAACGCAGGAACATATATGCGATTCAGCAGTCACGGCTTCAGTCTCTTGGGGATTTTTCTGAGAACTGAACTAATAATTGTTTGTGGAAACCCCCGCACATGCACTGAAACTGCAGATATCCTCTGTGTTTTGTTTTTTTTTTTGCTTCTATGAAGTCCGGGCCTCATCTGCCACGCCCCCTTATCCTCATGCTGGTTGTTTGTGTTTGTGTATGGTGGTTAGCAAGGAAATCAGATGCACCTGAACGGAATGAGCCTCCATTGTTCAGCACTGCGCCCAAACAAACAACCAGACGGACGAGGCCCGGACGTCAGTCAGCTACACTCAAACAAGACGTTTGAAAGTAGCCAATCCGAGAATGTTATTTATTTCTCCTTGCTGCTGATTGGCTGCTGCCTTGTGACACATCTTTTTGGCAGCTGCAGTCCAGAATTTTCCCCGTGGAGCGTCTTGAGTGTTCTTGTGTTTTTCTCGCATGTTGTTGTTCTTAAAGCCCTGTATTTTTATTACTGTAAATTACTGTAGTATGTGACAGATGGACAGACTGCACATCGCGGCACAGGTATTGGATGATACTGGTCTTCAAAGTACTGTTTTGAAAATGGTTACTCCAGCAAACTGATTAGACAAGATATAAAATGAAAAACTCTCTCAAATTTTCAGAAAGAAATAAAGCTTTAAACAAACCATGATTGGAGGATCATCTTTCCCTAACTTTTCAAGCTTCAGTGATCCTACCAGTCTAAGCTTTATCAACTGAATCTGTGAGACAAACTATAAGATAAGATAAGAAAAGAAATAACATTATTTATCCCGAGGAAAATTCTTTCGTCATAATCATGCTCAATGCAACAAGACAATAAAGAGTTTAAAAAGAACAGTAGTAATAGAGCAAATGGAATAACAAAATAACTAAAATAATACATCTAAAATAATTCTAACAAAGTAACAAATAACTATAACAGATATAATAAAATAACAGATAATTAGTGCAAGTGGTTATGAAAAGTTTTTGTGCCATGGATAAAAAGAGATAGCAGCATGTGATGAGGGGATGAAACAATTAAATTACATACAGATCAGTGAATAAATAGCAGATGAGTAATATTGCACGATCCAAATGAGAACTTAATGACATTAATGCTGAAAAAGATCATCTACAGAATGAGGAACAGTTATACAGTCTTATTGCCACAGATAGGCAGGATTTCCTGTGGCATTCGGTTCTGCATTTGGAGGCAGTGAGTCTTTTGTTGTGTGTGTGCTCTGATGGCCTGTCATGGAGGCGTGCATGGGGTGAGAGGGATTGTCCATAATACTGAGAAGCTTTTTTTTTAGCATTCTCTTCTCATACACCTCTACCAGGTTCTCCAGTCTGACACCCAGAACAGAACCAGCCTTTTTGATCAGCTTGTTCAGCCTGTTGACATCAGCTGCCTTCACCCCACCCGCTTTCTACCTCAGAGTGATAGAACATAGATAAAGCCGGCTCTGCCCTTTCTTGAAAACAGCATTGTAATCACTACAAAACATAATGTGCTTAACCCTACCTTAATTTACCCCTGAATTAATTTAAGTAGCCATTAATTTGTGAAACCGACCCTTGAAATTAGATTTACAGCATGAGTGTGAAACCCCTTAATCTTAAATTTAAGGTGTTAATTCAGGAGATTCTGTTATTTAAGGGGCAAATTTGAAAAAGTAAGGGGAAATTCAGTAGTTTTACCTTTTAAACTGCCTTTATCTGTGCACTTTTTCCCTTTATTTTCCTTAATTTCCTATAATTATTCGTAGTGAATAAGACAGAAATAATTTCAGAATTTTATTAGGAAGAACAAGTCTGTTTTTAGTACAGTCCATTAAAACAAATGGTTTTAATGCTATTTATCTTAAAAGAGCACTCCAGTGCTTTTTAACATAAGCTCTACATGGTCGGTGGATTGCAGATAATCATTTACATACAAAAACACCAAAGTCTCATTTACAATCACCTTAGAAAGAATGGTTCCATATAGTCTCAAATGGTTGTATAACAGTGGGACATTTTTAGTGAGATAACTATTTTAAAAAGGTTTTTTGAAGACTTTTTTTCCCATAATAGAAAATAACCATTTAACCTGCAAAGAATCAATTATGTATTCAGATTATTCTTTGAATGTACGAAGAACCCATTCATTGTCATTTCTAAAGAACCCTTCAAGAAACATCCTTAGGGTGAATAGCTTCTTGTCACATTCATGCCACCTCCGCCACAGAACATGACACTTCTATTGTAATTTAGATTTAATTTACAACAGTTTTCTGTTCTTTAGATAAGAAACACAAATGACTACTTGTGAAAACTAGCTGTATGCTATAGCTGTAGCAGGCATTGTTTCTTTTTAAGAAATACTGACATAAGGGCATGATGTTACACTGAAATGGCTTTAGAAGAAAATAACCACTTCAATTCTGCTGCCTGTTTAAAAAGGGGTGATTTGAAAAGCCTACCTCTTCCAGCACATCAGCCAATTTGCTGAGTATTTCTTCTGGAAGGCCTTGGAATGTTGGAACACTGGAGGAAAAAGAAGAGCAAGAGCAAGAATAGGAAGTTTGGGTTGTTTGAGGCCCACTGAGGTGAGCCAACACAACATAGTGCCCTTCGCAAGCTGCTTCTGCATTACGGTTTCTAGAATTAAAGTCACACAAACCTACATATCAATCTCAAACTAACTAACTCAAACTAACCATCAACATTTGCAAACATCAGTTTTACAATTATGCATTAAAAAAACATAAAACTTAACAACTATTTTGCTTTTTTGTTTAATAAAATAATGGGGTGAAGGTTTCAATAGCAGGATGGTGTTGCAATAAATGTACAAACTTACAAACAAAAAACATTTATCCATTGTCTCTCCACCTCACTGAACAGCAGGAGGATTTACACACGTGGACAAAATTGTTGGTACCCTTCAGTCAATGAAAGAAAAACTCACAATGGTCACAGAAATAACTTTAA
>JBBIGA010040267.1:0-13428 GCA_037576975.1 Alestes dentex
ATAGATAGATAGATAGATAGATAGATAGATAGATAGATAGATAGATAGATAGATAGATAGATAGATAGATAGATGGCTGGATGGATGGATGGATGGATGGATGGATGGATGGATGGATGGATCTATGGACAGAGCGGACAGGTTGGACGAAGCCATTCAGAGCAGCTTTTTCTATTTATCTGCTGCCATCGTGTGGCCGCTTACTTTTTTATAAGCCCGTTCTTTTGAACCTGTTCACACTTACACTAAATGGACAAACGTTTCGGGACACACCTGTTTTTCAGGGTTTGGGCGCCTTACTTCTACTGAAGGGCAGTCTTAATCCTCTGCATACCAAGAGATTATGGACAACGCCATGCTTCCAACTTTGTGGACACAGTTTGGTGAAGGTCCTTTTCTATTCCAGCATGACTGTGCTCCAGTACACAAAGCAAGCTCCATAAAGACATGGTTGGATGAGTTTCGGAGTGGAAGAACTTGACTGGCCTCACAGAGCCCTGACCTCGACCCCATCCAACACCTTTGGGATGAACTGGAACGGAGATTGTGAGCCAGGCCTTCTCGCCCAACATCAGTGTCTGACCTCATAAATACTCTACAGAATGAATGGGCACAAATTCCTACAGAAACACTCCAAAATCTTGTCGAAAGCCTTCCAGGAAAAGTTGAAGCTGTTATAGCTGCAAAGGGGGACCAACTCCATTTTAAAGTCTGTGTGCAATGTCATTCAAAGTCTCTGTTGGGTGGAATGCTCAGGCGTCCCAAATACTTTTGTCAATAAAGTGTATAATCCTATATGAAGGAATAACCCTACTATTTGTCCGTACAGCATGATTAAAACTTGAAGTGAGGCTGAATAAATGTTACTTGGTATTATACAGGCTTAAAATATATTTTTAGGGCAGTGTTATTAGTTTCATGTCTCTTCGTGTTACCTAAACAAACAGGACTGTAAACAGTCAGTAGAAGGCACGAGAATAACGATTTATGTAGCCATGACGACACATAACACGGGTGCGTTCCAATAGGCTACCCATTGTCCACAAAGTGCACTAGTTCAGTGAATAGTGCACTAGTCCAGGTCCATATATAGTGTCCTATCTAGGGAGTAGGGACCGATTTGAGACTCAACCAAAATCTGAGTCGAAACTTCAGACGTCTGGAAGAGCAAGGGGTGATATTTTCGCAGCGAGTCGTGATGGGCGTACGAGTCCAGGTGGAATATTGGTGAGTTTTAAAATGACTGAATAAAATGGTCTAATAATACATTTATTGTGTCCCTTCGTGAGAGAAAATGCTCAGTCCGGCTTGGCTGCTAGCTAGTTAGCCATGCTAGCTCGTTGTGTAAGCTATGGTGGTTTGAGAATTCAAAAATCAGACCGTGTTATCTGACAGTGTACATTAAAAATGTGGTCATTGCGCTTTTACAAATGTCACTTTTAGGCAAAAACAGGTGCTAGTGCAACAAATGTAAGTGCCATAACCATCCCATCCTGTGTTTATGAAATCGGCTCCCTTCCTTATCTTCTGTCATGATCTCACCAAACTGAAATCTCCTGACGTTAAATCATAAAAAGGATATTATTGGGGGTCTTGTTTAACTTGCATGGATGTACTACTGTCAGGGATGTATTAAAATGTGCATAAGAGGTCTCTACCCTGATTCAGATTACATCACATTAAAAAATGGACTTCCCCTTTAAAAGGTCACAGGTGTGATGGCCTTTTAAATGCCTGTAGGAATACATTACGCTCAGTACAAACAGAGCCAAGAGACTTCGTTTTCCATTTTCTTTACACCTCACTTGACTGTGTGAATTATGGTATATTCCTATATCCAGAATAGTCTAACTCTCCCACCTTGCCCTTCTCTAGTGGCGGATGAGGCTACGAGCCCCGCTATCAGGAGCTCAAGAGGGTCGTCAAGGATGAGTTTCCTGAGGCGGAGGTGTCTGGCTTCGTCGGCAGGCAAGGTAGGTTGATGCCAGATTTATTCTGATGAACTGATCAATATGAGTGATATCTATAGAACTGAGGTTTGGCAGGATCACACATGTAGTGGATCTATGTAAATTCTGTTATTGATCACACTAAAAGATTTTGATTTTGTTTCTGTTGCAGGGAGCTTTGAGATTCAAATCAATGAGCAGTTGATTTTCTCAAAGTTAGAAACAAGTGGTTTCCCTTACGAAGACGACGTGAGTATAATGCTATAATTCACTAATAGATTTAAGGTTATTCCCCTTGCTATCTCCTAAATAGTAAATAAACAACTATACTGTAGTTTAAGTGTTATTTATTGCACGGAAGCACAGGTCACAGGATATCAGTGTGTAACGGTGACCTTTAATATTCCTTCTAATACTAATTGAGATTCATTGATAGAGTTCTGCACAGGTATGAAATTGAAGCCTGACCCCAACTCTCACCTGCAGCTTTGAGACCAGACCCAGCCTGGTCCAACTTGACTATGTAAATATATATAAATAGACTAGAGGAAACTAGGGGAAGTTCCATCAACCCAACCCCCCATTTATGCTTTCACTAAGGGGCACATTCAGCTACAAATCAAACTGCTGAGCTATTCTGAATGCAGATAACATTACAAAATAGCACAAGGGAGTGTGTTTAACAATGAGAAAGAGTCCCAGAGAGAGAAAAAGTGAACCTGTGAAGACTCTACTACACACGCAAAAGAAAACAAACCCTAGCCCAGACCAAAAGTCAACATTTAAGGCCCCTTCAGGCGCAGGGAATGTAGCCGAACTCCATATCAGTCACTCCAGCATAACTACAGTGTTGGAGAAGGCTTAGTCTGTCCTCAGTTCCTTTAGGGGGAGGTATTTTGTTCAGCATTTTGTCTTTCTGTTGATCAGGCTGGCAGGTGTGCAAACACACATGGCACATGAAAAAAAAATGCAGCCAATTACTGACCATCATTTTTCTCCTGCAGTTGTATTTCAGTATATGTGCTCTTTCTACTTTTCTCTTTTTTCCCCCTCTGTAGATCATGGATGCCATCCAGAAAGCACACGATGGCAAACCAGTGGAAAAGATCACCAAGAGCCGGCCACCTTGTGTTATCCTCTAACCCCTTCTGATCCTCATTTACCACACCAAACTCTTTCTGGCTGCTCAGGGAATGTTGCCTTCCTGACTAATGCTTTGCAAGCAAAGCTTCCCAACAAGGCTGTGCTCTGCAAGTTCAGGGTAAAACCATTTAGAGTGAGATGTGTGTAATGGATCCTCAGGTGTTTCCTTTAACCTCTGCTTCTAACAGTGTTCTTTCTGGACGTAAATGATTACTGTAGCTGAAAGATGAAAGGGTACAGTATGAAGCTCGTGGTCCAGACACACCCAAAAGCAGGAGTAGAGAGCAAAAGGAAACATCAGAGAAGAAGGGGTTCTAACTTTTATATGGGCTCTCATTCTATATTTAATAATAGGTACTAGTGCTCAAGTCTGATGTTCAATTTGTAATATTCCTGATTGGCTAATTGGCATATTGGCACTGTCATCCAAAATTAGAACCATGTAGTCCCGTTACTCATACTCCATACTACTGGTCCAAAATCAGATGCGTGGATTTACATGTAAGGGAAACATCTGACCGGAGCCCTTGTGTAACCTTATTTCTTAACTCGACCTAAAAATAGTCATCCAGTATAAAACAAAACAGATTAGTGCTAGGATACTTGAAATGTCTAATGATAGTCAGTAGTTTTAAACAAGGGAGTGGGTCTTTCAGCCTTTACATGATGCAAAATAAGACACAAATAAGTGTTTGTAATATTACAACAATCTGTAGTGTTCTCATGTATATCTATTTTCAGTTGATATATTTTTTTTTTTTCCCCAGGTTTCCCTTGATTGCTTTGTAACACTGTCACAGTACCAAATTGCTGCTTATGTGGCTTTTTATTTAAATGGCCTTGTATTGTTATCCTTTAATTTATGAGGTAGTTATTATTTTCTTAAGAAGTACAGCCATTTAACTGGAGAACATGTAGTGCGTAGTTTAGTGTCTGTAGTTTTGTTTTCTGCAGTCTGAAGTCCTTCATGACTGCCTGTGCACATGATCTGTACAAGCAGTTTAGGTTACATGCGCCTTACCACTATTGTGCTTATTGCTGTTCAGTTTGCTAAACGGTTCCATTTAACAGTTTTGAATTGTATCTTCATTGCGCTTTAAATCATGTTGGATTAAACAGTCACAGTAATCTTTTGTTAATTGCACACCTGTTATCGACAGAAATGCAAAGGGAAGTGTTTGCTGTTTATTTTGAAAGATATGCAAAGCACCCTGTAATTCAGTTGTAGTGTGAAACAAAATGCTCTTAGTGTCAGAGTTATAATCAGCAGCATGAAACAATAGCAGTCCTTTTCCTGAACATCTTAGGCCCAAACCCTGCTTGCCCTCTTGACCTCTGCAGCTCATTGGCTCGTTCAGTGTCTTCGTGCTCAGGAACATGTCTCATATTTAACAGATTTCATTTTTCTCCACATATCTTTAATGTATTTTCTTTATACAAGAGCTCCAGCTAAATCATACTTGAATAAAAAGATACTAAGTTATTTTGTCGCTCATCCATTTATTATACAAAAAAATGATGCTTTATAATGTGGGTGGTCATTAGACACTGGCCTGTCCTGAATGGTGTGATTTTTCTGGTCATTTGTACTTGTGTAACTGATTGAAGCCTCTGCTCAGTAGTGGTGCACCAACCCAGTCCAGCACATTCTCGTCTTCCAGCTGTAATTTCGTTAGTAAGTTGTGCAGGAACTGAGTAATTTTTCTAGACTGATTTAAAATACTGTGAGAGTATTTAATTATTTTTTGTTGTTGTTTTTTTTTTTACTCTGTTAGAAAATTTTGAGTGCGTCGAACCTCGAGCCCCGAAACTGAATTTCACCCTTTCTGCACAGGACAAGAGCAGGAGTTGAAACAGTTCAAAAGAGCAGCAAAAACAGTTTACCTGTTTACATCACACACTGATCTCATGTGCCCTTATTTGGCCATGACAAATAAACCACTATGTCAGAAGTTATTAAAATGCACACTTATACCCAGACAGTTTCACTCAATTAAATAAGTTAACATCAAGGAAGAAAAAAGACCTGCAAATGCTTTTTCAAAGAGCCATATGCTACCTATTTTTTTGTATGTCACCCCCTCCTTCAAGGGGCCTGCTTTTTCTGCGCATGTTAAACAGGCTGGTTTTCTTACTTTGCCCTCAAGACTAAGAGGTCGTTTGCATACAGTATATCGGTGTTAAAGGCACAGTAACAAAAAAAAAATGCTGTTTATAATGGATAAAGGTCTGCAATTGGCCAAATTGTTGTACTTTTAGACATCCACACACACATTTTTTTTAAAGCTCCCATGAGCCATTATGAAAAGGTTTTTGTTATCACTTATTGTATAAATCAGATAAACGGCCTCAAACATGCTCTGTACCACAGCACCTGAAAATGGATGTTGGCTTTTGTTGTGATGCTATACAAGCCGGCAGAATACATGCAAAGCTGGAGCTGACTTTACATAAAACATATTTACATTTTTTACTCATACATTGGTCTCTTCTCGAGTGGTCGGTTGCATAGGATGCTGCATCATGGATCCAGCACTAAATGTGCTAAAACCTTAATACGGAATATAGCATATTTCTAGCTTCCAAAATGTATGTCAACACAAAAGAGAAATACACATCAGTGCATCTATATATGTGCGCACAAACAGACAACGGTGTGTGTGTGTTTGGGGGGGGGTACTTTTGTTCCATGTTGTCCCTGATCTCTGACAGAATAAAGGCACATCGCAAGGCAAACAGTCACCTGAGCCCATAAAGTAAACACATTATATAGGAAAAACTTCTGCAAGCACGCTTATTCATATTCAAGGTTTCATTAAAGATCTGTTATGCAGTAGATGCACCTGATATGTAATCAGCTTGTAAAAAAAAAAAAGACCACTGAGTGGTGTTTGTCTGATACCGAAAGGTTCTAACTTAATAAATATCTATTTTTTTATTCTTGCTGGGGCTGGAATGAGACCTTTATTAGAGAATTCTGCTACCAGAAATGACGATATGTTCTGTGATCCTGAGGCCAGTTGTTAAGATTTCCATGAATTGAGCCCATTTTGAATTTGAATCTGGTTCCGTGATGTCATGAAAACCAACCAATTTGCATATATCTGCATATATCAGCCTACAGCAGAGTGAGCGAAGTTCTAAAGTTAAAAATGGCAAAATAGCTCAGTTTAAACGTTAGTACTGGGATTCTTATTTTATATGAGTTAAAAATTTTGACATTTCATGTTTGTCAAATGTCTTTGGTCAGCAAATACAGATTTCTTTTTAAAAATATGGGTGCTGTAATTATTGCCACCCCCTCATTAAGTACCTTAGAATCTCTCTAAATCTTGGATCTTCTGCATCTTCTCTTGAGCTCAACCTACAGGTTTTCAATCAGATTTAAATCAAGGAAAAGCGGCTGGCAACAGTTTGATTTTGTGTTCTCATTCGTGGCTCCCCACTGGTAGAATAAGCTGCCTAAGCCCAGCAGAGCATCAGAATCCATCTCGACCTTCAAAAACCTCTATTCAGAGAGCGTCTCCTCTCCTGATGCACTCCTCTCTTCCTGTACTACTCTCTAAATGACCATTTTAGCACTCAGAACGCTCCTCTGTTTCTCACACTGTCCTGAAACTTGGGTGTTTCCTCGTTTTGTAAGTTGCTTTGGATAAATGCGTCTGCCAAATGAATGTACTGTAATGTAATGTGTTCATTTAACCACTTTTGAGTGAATCTGGTGTGTGATTTGACTTGTTTTTCAGCTGGAAGATCCAGCTGTGACCAAGTGCTTGCTTTTTGGCAGAAGCCACCCAAATTTTGACCTAAAATCCTCTTGTACTACCTAGAATCCTCTGCTTGACCATGGCATTCTGCTAAAGGTCCAGTGGCATCTGGCAACCTCCACACACTTTTGCTTGTGGTAAGAAGATAGCAAAGACTTACTTCCGGCATACCTTCGAGCTGTTTGTTGCATGGATGCGACATCAGAGGGATTTTGAGACATGGTGACACTGTGGTTTTTGAAGATTTTTTATTTCTTTGACCCTCCTTTGCACTGTTGTTTCATAATAACTTGGAATTCCTTAAATGTCTTAATATGTGTTGATTAGGGCATTTTAAGTCCAGCAGTTATTTTCTTGTTTCTATTTTCTTATATCTTGTGCGATACTGCTTTACTGATATCTCACTTTGAGGATACTGATACATTACAATGTTTTTCCAAATAACTTAGTCCTTTTTTCTTTTTTTGCTAATAACACTATCAGAGGATGTGTTTTAGGCCTTGGGGCGACAGGCTGATTTGAGTTGTGTACTTGTGCCCAGCCTGGATGTTCATTTTTCCTAATGTTGCCTTGGCCATGTTTCCCTTTGTTATGCTTTACAAATCCAGAGCTTTAATAATGTGGACCTTAAATCTGGCTCAAACTCCAGACTGTGCTCAGTCTGCTTCTCTCATATATCTCTGTATCTTCAGTTTGTACAGACGTCACCAAACCAGTCTTTAGGGAGCCCATCCCATCTTTTTTGTTTTCTTCTATGGCATCACACGCCTGACTGCCTGTTGCAGGTATGCTGAGGAGCAAGAAACGAGCAAAAAAGATTCATAGGGGTTGGAACTTAGGAATTCAGTCTAACTAACCAGTACTTGTCTCTGGAATTCAAAGTACTCCACAATTCCCACTTCCGCTGATCTGTCAGTTTATACACTATATGGAGAAAATATTGGATGATATTGGACGAGAAGGCCTGGCTTGCAGTCTCCATTCCAGTTCATCCCAAAGGTGTTCAGTGGGGTTGAGGTCAGGGCTCTGTGCTGGTCAGCCAGGTTATTACACCAAGATCTCATCCAACCATGTCTTAATGAAGCTTGCTTTGTGCACTGGGACACAGTCGTGCTGGAATAGAAAAGGTTCTTCCCAAAACTGTGTCCACAAAGTGGGAGGCATGGCGTCGTCCAAAGCGTTAAGGTTAACCTTCACTGGAAGCAAAGGGACCTAGCCCAAACTATGGAAAACAGGTGTGTCCCAATACTTTTGTCCATGTAATGTGGCTGTACCAGCCTCAAGAACATTGTAACTGTTTGATCAAAACTTGAACCAAAATGTTTTTCTTTCTTTCATTCTTTCTTTCCTTCATTCATTTTCTTTTTGTATTTGAAACTGCCACTCTGTCTTTACATTGTGGGAACATTTTATAATGAATGGACCAATGGAAATGGTACAAAATGACAAAACAATATAGTTCATTTAAGCTTAAGATTAAGAACTTTTTTAAAAGCCCAAGCTTAAGAGCTTTTTTTTTTAGAAGGTGCACAGAAACATGCACAGTAGAGGGCGCTTTACTTTTCTACTGTTTCAACCTGCATCCCGCCAAAAAGAAGGCAGTATAAACATATATGCTCCATATTTCTAATACACTGGGCGCTGGTGTCCCCTAACCACCTGTCAGTATTCTTACTGTGTTGCTCATATGAATATTATCATTTGAAATAGTTAAGTAATGGCTCTATTTACATCAGCAGTATGTCAGGCCTCATGCAGGAAGGTCACAATGAGCTGATGTTTGAAACAGAGTGGTGTTGTGTTGTGTGTGCTCTGGTCCACCACCCAGTTTGGCATGTAGGTGTGCCCTGTGCACGAGCTCTGGTGTCCCATGATAACTGACACCAGTCTGCTTGCCCCAGCGTAGATAGAGCCTATCACTGCCTGTTTCAAGGGTGTGTTCTTTGAATGGCAACGTTTCAGTCATTCGACGGACAAGTGAGGCTTAAATTTCTCATGCGGAATCAACATACTTGTTTTATGTTACTGATCATAATTGTATTGTTTTTTGTTATAACTACAGTGTGGTGTTATAGGTTGCCTTTTTACACTATCCCTCCTCTATATTGGCGATTTATTCCACTTGAAAGTGCTTATTTTAATGGCAGTCAACAAATATTCATGACGAAAATGTTTCCCTTTGGGTGAAAACATCGTTCTTATATATACACTGACACTATATTTGACCCCACCCATTCAGGTGGGGCTTTCGCTCTGTTTTTTACCTTCTGGACTTGTGGTTAAGGCCTAAAGAGTTAATTCTATCAAGACAACGTGAGGATATTGTGTTATCGTCCAGTTATGCAAATATCCTTTCGTATATATATTTTTGTATTTTTTTTTAAATGTCTCTGTATGTATATTTGTTTATTTGTTTATTTTTCTGTAAAGTGTCCTTGAGAGTCTTGAAAGACGCTTATAAATAAAATGTATTATTATTATTATTATTATCTGTACACTGTACATCAGTTGGTGGTACGAAAGGGGGATCGTGTCTGATGATAAGGTGTAGGAAATCATTTGAATAGTTGTATTATCAGAGCAAAACCAACAACAGCCCCCCCAAGCCATTCATTTTTTTTTATGATTTGCAATTCATAAATATTCATATTCCTGCCACACAAGCTAAACCGATTAATAATGGCTAGACCACAAGCCAGACCGATTAAATAAACAAGCAACCTTGTTCAAGCTTTTCCCCTAAGAGAATATTGTGTAAACAGTCATTCAGTGGGGAAAGGTTCACAGTAATGGTGCACTGGAACCAGATGTCTACCCTTTAATGCCTATAGACCTACTTCACAGAACATTATGATACAAATGGTTATGAATATATATCCTGATGTAAAAGAAAAACGACATTAATGGCAGAGAGGTGCAAGCATGCCATGGTAAGGGAAAGCAGAACCCAAAGAAAACTTTTTTTTAGGCTGATCAGTTTTATCATTATCAACATTATGCATAAATACTCAGAAGACATGTAGGTTCGCTTTTGCATATCAAATTTGGGTTGTAAACATGTAGACCCCCGGTTTCTATGACCAGCACTGTCAAAGAATCTGAGTCTGTTTGTCTAGGAAAATACGTAGAGTTGTAGAATTCTCTTTAATACCACCGCCAAGGTGTATTACTGTCGATACTGAGTCAGGATTTCTCAGCTTGTTGCGCTATGAGTGAGAAATATTCATATTGTAATGGGCTCATGTGTGTAACGATCTGTTGTCCAAATTAAAAACAAGAGACTGAGCTCAACTAAGCCCAACCACTCAGCTGATATGGGGCACACAGTGTGCTAGATGGATGAACTACACTGGTCAAAATAGTGACATCTTGTGTAAACAGAAGAAAACATTTGTGTAAACATCTCCTTCAGTGGTGCCACACTGAGGGGGGCATGGAAAATGTACTTCTGATGATGTGGGTGGAACTTTTGAAAAACTACACATTGAACCCTCATGTATCTGCCACAAAGAATTTGTAGTTTTTCAAGTTCCTTCCACTGTTTAACATGTTCTTTTTTACCACTTTCTGGCTACTGAAGAAGGAAGCTTCCACATGAGTGGAATTTCTTTATTGCTCTAGTAGGCAATCGCCAATGGTTATATGTGCTTGTGCAGTGCATGCTGGGTATTGTAGTAAGAGAACATTAATGGATGAAAAGAGAAAAAGGATAGAAAAGGTGAATTATGTCAGAACGAAAAGGCCGAGGGATGCAATGCTTCACAAATGAATATTGCATGACTTGACAAATAACATATTAAATGCTGGGTTTAGGCAGGAATGCCCGTTTAATAGATGCCAAGATGCTCACTTCTCTGAGGCGTTCATTCTGATCCAGTAAAGGACCCCGTGAAAACCTCGCTATGTTGAGTTACACCCTGCTCTATTTCCGCAACTGCTTTCTTATGTCCTATGATCTCTTGTCTTCCTCTCCTCTCTTTTCTTAATCTTTGTTTCTCTTCGGCCTGTAGGGAAACCTCTCTCTCGGTTATGATCCTAATCGCTCTGTGGGGGATACCTCTGTGTTGTTGCATTTTGAAGACTGGGATGAACCTCAGGAGCCAATGTTAATTGCTCTTTTACTTGCATCATACAGTAATTATCCAGTGGGGGGTGAAGGCTAGATTACAGGCCTGTGGCAGTGACTCAGCAGGGGGAAATTAGCCAATTTTTAAATAGGTGAACTTTCTTTGAGAGACGGTCTGCGCTGTGGGGTTATATTCCTCCCAGACAAGGGAGAGGGACGCATATGCGTCATGGATACTCAAACATAACCAGTGCCCGAAATAAAACAACTAAAAATACAACCCCTGCCACGTGGCTAGAGTTTCTGATAAAGCTTTAAGCTTCTTAGTGAAGCAAACATTGGACATGTCTCTCTGCCAGCTTTTGTCTTAAAGCAATAATCATAATAATGTCTGAATGCTTTTGTCTTAAAGTTCTCAATCTTTCCCCTTCTTTAACAGAGATGATGGGCCAAGACATTCTAGTTTAAGAAGTTAAACGACCTGCAGGAATATTAGTTAATAAACAATCAGTTAATCAATGATCACAAGCTTGGTTAAGCATCACTGTAAACTAACAAGCAATGCAAGTCTGTGTTAGTGACTTATATTATATTACAACCTTATTTAGCTTGAGTCCAGTCACATAAATGTCTTGGCTCATAGAGATTGTGCGCATAAGATTTTTCAAGAAAGCATTCCTTTAAAAGTGAAAGAGGTGTTATGTAAACTTGTACACAAAAATAAGTAATGCAGTAGATTTACATAATTCATATGTCATAACCACATGATTAAAAATATTACATCAACACAGGTACTGCCAGATGAAGTGGTGTTCTGGATGTGTATACATTTGGGAGATGCTCTTTTCCGCAGTGCCTTACAGTTTAGTGATGTTATATTTCTTGGTGAATGTAGTGTTGTCCATAGACTGTTGCTGGTGTAGCATGTTGTACCTGCTGGGGAACTGAACGCCAGTCTGCTGTGTGGAGGAACTGATGAGTTGAAACAAGAAGATTCTTTTTTACTGTGTGTATGAGGGATTGTGTTAGATCTGGCAAAGATGATGGCACTGCAGAGCAAAAGAACTTTGTTATCATACTCTAGTATATTTTGCCAGTCTCTTTATCCAGCAGGATGAACTGGTCGAACTGTAAAAATTGTAGGTGAACTTTTAATTCTTTCAGCTCAGGTAAAAAAAAAAAAAAAAAAGCCTTTCAGATATCTCTCATCTTACAAAGTGAACAGACAACAATTACAAGGATCAGAACTTTTGTGTTTTGTTTTTTTGATAGCATGGTATTCGAACTGCGGACGTCTTCCGCCTCACTTGCATGTCTTTCTTTCTCTATGTTCTGTACCCTATCTGATCTGGCTTCATTATAAACAAATTAGCGGAATAAATAAATAAATAAATAAATAGCCCCACTTGGCATCCAGCCGTGATGGTGCATCATGGCATCACTGTAGTGTGAACGTTTTCAATAAATTGTTTGAGATGAGGAAATCACCACTCTCATGATGTAATGTATAAAAACATTTTCTACATACACAAAAGACCCATTACTCTCAAATATTGTTCACAAATCTGTCTAAATCTGTGTCAGTGAGCACTTCTCCTTTGCTGAGATAATCCATCCCACCTCACAGGTGTGGCATATCAAGGTGCTGATTAGAGCATGAATATTGCACAGGTGTGCCTTAGACTGCCCACAATAAAAGGCCATTCTGAAATGTGTACAGTTTTGCCTTACTGGGGGGGTCAGAAAACCAGTCAGTTTCTGGTGTGGCCACCATTTGCCTCACGCAGTTCAACACATCTCCACCGCATAGAGTTGATTAGGTTGTTGATTGTGGGCTTTGGAATGTTGGTCCACTCCTCTTCAATAGCTGTGTGAAGTTGCTGAATACTGGCAGGAACTGGAACACGCTGTCGTATACGCCAATCCAGAGCATCCCAAACATGCTCAATGGGTGACATGTCCGGTGAGTATGCTGGCCATGCAAGAACTGGGATGTTTTCAGCTTCCAGGAATTGTGTACAGATCCTTGCGATAAGGGGCCGTGTATTATCATGCTGCAACATGAGGTGATGGTCGTGGATGTATGGCACAACAATGGGCCTCAGGATCTCATCACGGTATCTATGTGCATTCAAAATGCCATCAATAAAATGCACCTGTGTTCGTTGTCCATAACATACGCCTGCCCATACCATAACTCCAGTGCCACCATGGGCCACTCGATTCACAACGTTGACGTCAGCAAACTCATCCGTGAACAGAACGCCTCTCCAACGTGCCAGACGCCATCGAACGTGAGCATTTGCCCACTCAAGTTGGTTACGACGACAAACTGCAGTCATGTCCAGACCCCGATGAGCATGCAGATGAGCTTCCCTGAGATGGTTTCTGACAGTTTCTGCAGAAATTCTTTGTTATGCAAACCGATTGTTGCTGCAGCTGTCCAGGTGGCTGGTCTCAGACGATCATGGAGGTGAACATGCTGGATGTGGAGGTCCTGGGC
>JBBIGA010040278.1:0-13428 GCA_037576975.1 Alestes dentex
ACTTGACTTGACTTGACTTGACTTGACTTGAAAGATGAAAGCATTACATTAGCTTCAAGTAATGGCTGCAGATATGATCACCATGATTAATCTCAAAGTCAAAGCATTCTAATTTTCAGACAGACTAGGTTGGTTCTGAATGTGATGTAGGTTTGGTTGAGAACTGAAGAAATAGCAGACATGGCTGATTTTGTTTGGAATCAAGATGTGTTGAAAAGGTAGGTGTTCAAGTAGATGAGAAGGAGGAATCAGTAAAGTAGGACTGTAGCTTTCTGATGAGCAGAAGTTTAAGCTAACAGTTGTAATGTAACAAGCCAGGGGGACGTTCTATTTAAAATCTTTTTGCCTGCATGTTGAGGGATTACTGGAAGCCATTGCTGTATTTGAAAATAATTTTCAGTCAATAATTTTCAGTCAAATCTATTTCAAATGTAAGCAAATCTGCTCTACTGCCCTTACAGACCCACTGTGTTGTTGTGCTCAATGTTTCACTGATAGGCCTACATCTCCAGAGGCTTCAGAAGTGAGTCCCATCTACCCAGCTGAGGCACAGCTAGAGTTCCTTCTCTTGAGCCAGAGCCTTGAGGTTGCTATAAATTCTCTGCAGCCTACTTTGACTGGTCAGACCTTAGCTTTCCAGTCACGTTGTTGCACGTCAGCTGTGAGTTCAGCATTCCTCAGCTTCTTGCCATTGTAGCCCTCTTCCACTGCATACTCCCATGGTACAGTGAGCTCAATGATATAGATGAGCTGGAGTGATGCTGACCACAGCACATGGTCAGGTCTGAGGTTAGTAGATGCAATCTCAGCAGGGAAACAGAGTTTTTGACCTAAGTCCAACCAAATAACTTCCAATCATGAGCACCACCCAGCTGATCAGTGTCTGGTCCTAGAGGGACACATCCAAGATAAAGGGTGAGGGAGGGTGTTTACTCCTCCAGCACTCCTGCCAAACACTGTAGCACCTGGTTCTGCCACCAGGTGTATCGGCCTTGAGACAGGCTGGTCTGGCAACGCACTAAGATGTGTTTTAACGTTGATGGTGATGGGCAGAGTGAGCTGTGGGATCTTCTCCATACCACTGGCTGAAATTTTGGCAGGACATCATACGACAGGACATCATAGGCATTCCTGATGGTGAAGCTCACTCTAAACGTCTCCATCTCCCACAGATCTTTCCAGGAGAACTTTCTTTTCTCTACCCCCTCCCATCTCAGCCACTGCCCTTGCTAAGCCTGTGCATAGGCCTTTGTCTGCCTTGTTGCTTCCTCCTGCTGGCGAATCTCCTGCACCACAAGCCTACGCCTCTGAGACGGCGTGATCTTTTTCCAAGGTGGTAGGCTGGCCTGAAGTCCAAGGCCACCCTTCCCCTGCTTGACTTGGCCCACAGTGTCCCTGCGCATGAGTGCTGCCTTTGCGAGCTTAGTTGCTTCGGATAGTGTCTATTTCCTCCTTGTAGCTAGATTTGTAGCAACTTGGGCAATGACAGGATCACCTTGGCGCACTTACTCCTCACTATGACCGTATAATTCTTCATGTAGGAGCTAAGCAGGTGATTTGATGTATCAATGAGATGATTGCTTTGCAGGTAACCGGATAGCCTTTGGGCCACTACGCTAAAGAAGATTTAGCATTTGGTACAGTATGTAAATGTTAATGCCCAGCAAAATTAAAACCAAAATGCAACATTGTATCATTTTTTTGGAATAAGGGAACATATAGATGTCAATGAGATGCTATCTTTTTATTTATTTGTTACAGATACTTGCTGGAATGGCCATATGACTCCCAAATTTAAATCTGTAAATCTAGTTCACCCTTAAAAGTATAATTGCAATTTGCTTACCAGGTCAGCAAGACTTTACATGAAGCAGTGAATTGATCATTGGTGTTATCTTTATCAGTTCCCAGTGGAAATGTATTAATTAGGCAGGAGAGATGCCACACAAATGTAATTGGATGCCACTTTTATAATGTATTTATACAGCAAGAGAGAGAGAGAGTAGAAGCATAAATGGTGCTATGCATGGTTTAATGGTTTAAGAAGAGGGCCAGCTCCTTACCCCAGTACCTGTATTTGTATTGACTGCTGTATATGCTGATAGATGCTAATCCTGAAAATCATTGAAGTCACCTTGAATGTGTTACTGTATTTCCTCAGATTACAAGATTCTCCTGGAAGTTATCATGCTCAGTCACTGGTTGGGCCACCAGTATTTGATGGCAATTATTTTCAGATGCACAGATAAAATTACCAGTTGCAGCCTCCTGCTAAAATATGACCAGAAGTCTGTAAGCTGCTGTACCAGCAGGAGCGAAACAGATGTCGTGTATTTTCAAAATAAATCAGCTGTAACTACTTAGGGATCATTTTCAGGGGTGGAGCAGGGAGGAGAATTACAAAGATGTTTGCTCTAATGAAACCAGTTGGATTTCCCTCTTTTTATACAAAGATAAATGACTAGAATGTATACCTTACACAGCATTGCATGTGGGAGGGAGGGTAGTGCTTGAAAACTCAAATCAGTACAACCTAGGTACACACAGGTATGTCTGGTTCAGACATAAATTCAAGGCTGCTGAACAGGTAGCTTTTGGTTTATAGTTCATTGACAGAACACACTGGCAGAAGTGGCTGACACAAATGCTAGATTCAATTCTTGATACAATTCTTTGTATCTCTTTACTCTCTTGTAACAAGATTCTTTGACTTGTAATGATAGTGGAATCCTTTAAGGCTATGTAGGAAATAAATCTTTAAAGGACTATATGAAATAGGATTTCCTTTATAAGAACCATTTACCCAGGAAAAGATTTGATTATTCAAAAATGGTTTGAGTGTTTACAGTTCGACATTGTTGCATTCAGAACAAAACCATGTACCTCCAGAAGAGTAAAACCATTCTTACGCTAATTGTGGGTGTACCATGGACCATTTCTATTGATCCACACAGTGTAAAAGGCAGCTATACAAATTCTGTTGAATAAAAGTGATCAAATAACCAACAGCAACAATATATAACCATATATATTCTTATGTATAACTATAAAATCATAATAAAAAATAGTAATAATAATAACTGCCTTTACAAAATATTATGTTTCATGTACAAAAACAGGGGCATGACTAAGTCTGGGCTATCGGGCCATCAAGCTAAAGTTGTGACACGTTGTGCTCGCCTTTTTGTGCAATATATGTCACACACACCAGAGCATGTGACGTCAGTCGGTCTCAGAAATTACTCACGTCTAGACTATATAAACAGGAAGTGAGGGTTCCTCTGCACACAGACATTGGTGTTCATGCCCCAACGACATGTCATCCTCCTCAGCGGTACCGTGAGTACTCTGGCTCATGCCACGCTCTCTCTCTCTATTACCTCTGTGTGTGTGTGAGAGAACGCAGGTTCCTTTGGTGGGAATCTTTACTCCTCCTGTGGAGCATTCTTAGACTAACCGCGTGATTAACCGGCTCCCTCGTGTACTTCCATCACGCCACATTTTGGCAACCTCGAACTCAGCCATTTGTTGTCAATCTCCATGACAGAATGTCTGTGTCTCCCGGAAGCCCAGCGGATCTCGCTCACGTCTGGGAGGTTGTTAATCAGCAAGCGGTCGAGATGGTTAATCTGAAGCAGGAGGTGGTGAATCTCCGCGCAGAGGTCGCCACACTGCGACAGATACTCCAAGATCGTGCTGCTGAACATATCCCCCAGCCGGCAATCCACCCTCCTCCTAATCCTACTCCTTCATCTTCTACTCCATTATACCAAAAAGTGGCATTACCAGATAAGTGGGACAGGACTGGTGTGAAGTGCGATGTTTTCCTCACCAATCTTTCTCTGCTCTTCGAGTTTCAGCTACAGCACTACCCCTCGGATCGGAGCCGCATCGCACTCCTCACCTCCCTTCTCACTGGGCAGGCAGCTGAGTGGGCTACCGCGGTCTTGAGATCCAGTAGTGAAGTTGCATACTCCTATTCGGGATCCACCAAACAGCTCAAGGCCGCGTTCCAGCATCCTGAGAGCGAGGTGGTGGTGGATTCCAAGCTGTACCTAAGACAAGGAGATCGGCGCGTCTCCAAATATACAGCCGAATTTAGAACTCTCGCCATTCAGACTACATGGAGTGACTCGGAGCTCCATACCGCTTATTATGAGGGACTGTCTGCGGGTCTGAAGAGCGAGCTGGCAGGACGAGAACTCCCTGATACTTACGAGGGGACGATCGAGCTGTGCCTTCGCATTGACCTCCGGCTCGCCTCTCTCCCCAAGCCTGATCCCCGGACCCGGCTCTTCGAACTCGGC
The DNA here is from genome assembly GCA_037576975.1 of Alestes dentex. Lineage (NCBI taxonomy): Eukaryota > Metazoa > Chordata > Actinopteri > Characiformes > Alestidae > Alestes > Alestes dentex. Next base: position 4,308 of record JBBIGA010040278.1, read on the forward strand.
TCGTCAACTCCCTCTGCTGGCAGAGCTGCACCACCACCACCACCATCTGCCCTCTCCGCCCGGGAAACGGTTAGACCAGGTGAATAGGGGGAGGAACTAATCTGGTCCGCTGGTAGCCACATCCTGTCTTCCAACCGTTTCCTGTCTCACCATCCAGGTAAGTCACCAACTGAGCCACCGACAGATCGTGACCACTGCCTTCGTTGATTCGGGAGCGGCTGGTAATTTCATAGATCAGGCTTTTGCTGCTCAGTTGGGGATGAAATCTGAGGTGTTATCTCAGCCCGTTAAAATCACCGCCATAGACGGTCGTCCCCTAGCCACCCATCCCATCACTCATTGCACCAGACCCATCACCCTGTCTCATGAAGGACACTCAGAATCTATTCAATTCCTCCTCACTCACCTCTCATCACCTCCAGTCATCCTGGGACACCCGTGGCTACTCAAGCATGACGTGCTCATCTCCTGGACCCATCACAGGATTCTTCAGTGGGGACCGACCTGTCGAGGGCTGAGACGTGCTCAGGGGAGTCCGAGGCCCTCGATGTCGACCTGGACTCCGTTCCCGTCCCGTATCGTGACCTGGCTGGGGTCTTCAGTAAGAAGAAAGCCACCCAGCTCCCTCCTCACCTTCCGTATGACCTGGCCATCGACCTCCAGCCAGGTGCGGTACCGCCCCGCAGCCGTCTGCACTCTTTCTCAGCAGGGGAACAGAAGGCCATGGACGAACACATCTTGGAGGGTCTCCGTCATGGAACCATCAGACCCTCCAGTTCCCCTGCAGCTGCAGGGTTCTTCTTTGTGAAGAAGAAAGACGGGGGACTCGCCCATATGTTGACTATTGGGGGCTCAACAACCTCACCATCAAGAACCGACACCCGCTTCCACTAACCAACACCGCCCTGGACGCCCTCTCTGGTGCCAACATCTTCTCCAAATTGGACCTCCGGAGCGCATCAGAGAGGGTGATGAGTGGTGTTCATAACCCCTACCGGCTACTATGAGACCCTCGTTATGCCGTTTGGTTTATGTAATAGTCCGGCTGCATTCCAGAACTTCATAAACAACGTCCTCAGAGATTTCTTAGGCAAATGGTGCTTTGCATATCTTGACGACATCCTCATCTACTCCCGTACTATGGAAGAACACATCCAACACGTCAGAGCAGTCCTGAAGAGGTTGCTGGCCCATCAGTTGTTCTTTAAGTTGGAGAAATGTGCCTTTCACCAGCACACCACCACATTCCTCAGCTTTGTCATCTCCTCTCAGGGTGTGGCGATGTACCCCCAGAAGCTGGAGGCTGTGTGTTCTTGGCCCCTACCCAATATGACCAGAGTATCAACAACGCCCAGCCCCTTCCTGCTGGAGCTTTGGCTCTACAATGCATCTTTCCATTCATAGAATTGACAATAAGATTTTTGTTTTTGTTTAATCTCAGTTTCAGTGGTAAACTCCCTTGATACTTCTTCCCTGAATCTGTGAGCCAATACCAATTTGAGCCCACCCAATGAAACGCAATTACACACACCTCAGACTTGTTTCTTCTCACTGTTTTCTCTTGATTATTTTCTTCAAGACCCTTCCACCCTGCAAGTTATTAGTAGCTCCTACTTCAAAGCAGTCCCCAAACCCCAACCTTATCTCTCCACATTCAGACAAACCTGTTTTGGCTTATTTTTAAAAACTGCCCTTTTCATTAAAAAATATCAGTCTTTACTTATTGATTCAGAGCGTCAAGTACTGCACTTGACATCCCATAAATCTGGCTCTAAATTGTGCCATGACTGACGTGCACGGAAAGGATCAATGGATTCATTTCTATGAGATGGGTGTTCTCGTGGGCAGTGGACGTGTCTGCACATGCAAAGAGTAGGATTATGAAATTTGAGCCAGGCGCTCTCGGGTTGGCAGGCTCAGGGAAGCTGCCCTAAAGGCCGGCAGTGAAGGCCGGTGCAGAGCAATGCAGCTAAGCAAGGAGGACAACTCTACTTCAGCAGTTATCAGTGAAGGACTAGCTGCTTTAACAGCCCTACCATAAACATAAAACTATCTAACCAGATAAGTGTGTGCCTGCATAGGCACATACCCTGGTGGGTCACTGGGACCCAAAACAAAAGCCATGAGAAAAGCCATTTTATTGAAAATGCAATACTATAATGAAACATGACAAGTATATATAACAAAAGCATTGAGTAGGTATTCTATAATTCCTACACAAAACAGTTGAGGTGAAATGAGTTGTGAAAAATGATACACAGTTCATAAATGTAGCTTTACTTATAACTATATTTTCTTCATTTATTTCGTGTTTTATTAGAAAATATTGTATTTTGATGACTGTTCTATACAGTGGAATGAAACAGATCATATACAGCTGTAAACAAATCTGGACACTCAAGAAATATATTAGATTATAATAGCAAATATTAAAATACTCAATAAGGAACTCTGTTAATCTGAAATATTAACAGCAATTAAATCCTTGACAAAAACCTAAAATTTTTCAGAAAATAAGCCCAAAGCAGGAAAAATATGTGGATACAAAATGTATTCTGAAAAATAATCCAGAATCCATAATTATTGTCTATAGATAATAGTCTCACCAAAGGGCTAAACTGTTTTAACAGAGCAGGGCAATGCTCCAGGAAGTGGCATTTTGGAGTCAGCTTTTGCTCTGGAAAAACTTCTAGAAGCCTGTGGTGATGCTCTGATATCAGAGTATCAAGGTGGTCAATAGTTTCCTCAATATAAATTGGGGATACTGAGAAGAGGGTCTTGTGAATGGAACCTCTCTAATATTTATGTGGCATGTTGCAAAAGCTATGAAACATGCTAAAAAATATTTAGCCATGCATGTCTTACCAGCTGAAAGATAGAACCTAATTTGCATCTTAAATTATGTATTAATGCTAAAACAAGCAAAAGACTACTTCACGTGACATCGCCAACTACTGTTTATCATTAATATTTCTACAAGGCAACTCAGTAAGTAGTTGCTTCATGCACTGACATGCAACTGTGGGAAGCGAGGGCAGCAAAATTCTAATCTTGGCACAGAAAGTAATAACCCAGAGAAATCTATTAATTGCCTAAACTAAATGTAGCCCTGTGCTATATGTTCTTATAAATTTCAGTTGCTTAAAATTGTAAAAATACAAAAGAAGAAAAAAATTTAAAAATATATTGTTGAAAGTTCCTATGCCAGCAAGTGTTTATTTTCTTAAGGCCTGTATTTTATTTGAATTTTGCATATGTAAATGTTTATTTTCTGTTTTTTTTGTTAGTTCACTTGCAGACCCTGTTTTGGTAGCCATCTTGGATTCAGCTTTATAAATTTATAAAGCAAACAGTTCGGTCAAATAATGTTATTTTTGTTTGCAATTGGACTAATACTCTGAAGTTTCATGTGCCAAAAAGAAAAAAAAAGTAAAATTATTGCAAACAGAAAGACAGTATGGAAAACCGGAGATTATGAATTCATGCAAAAAAAAAATTTTCCCAGTCCAAAAACTCATCATGCAGACACTGGAAATCCATAGCCACAAGCCTCATGCACTTATATTCAAACTTTCAGCTCAAAATAATAAAAGATGAGCTTATAATAATTGTTTTTGTGCAAGTAGTGCCACCCGAGCCGCCATCTTGAATCCAGACATCCTTATTTTCAAAATAGAATTATAAAAAAACAAACCACTAATCCCCAATTTTCTTTACGTCTGACTGTGCTTGAGAAACCCGTTCAAGTATCCCGCCAGTAAGAAAAGACTCGGAGAACCGAGTCACCCAGTAAAACCAGCTTGATTTGCCAGCCCCCATAATAAACCATACAAATCTCGACAAAACTTGCTCCAAACTCGCTCAAAACTCGCACAAACATCTCCAAACCAACTCGAAAGCAATCTCATAACATCCAGCCAGCAATAAAAACACTTGCAGCGAAGTGTAAATACACCATTTTCCTACTTTGAGATAAAAACTGGAGCGTCCCCCCTGAGCGCGTCTGCCGCTCCTCTCAGCACGTCTTTAGAATTTTCTCCTGGAAAATCCAATCTTCTGGCCAAATATCCCCAACGAATGTCTTCAAAAGTCCTCAAACATCCAGAATTTGGTCTTCTGTGTCCATTTCGCTTTGTTTCAGCATTAAAAATCCATGTTGAAGTCGCGCTACCAGCCATCCTAATACTGAGTCTCTGGCGCTCCTCCCCTGATATTCTGGCTTTTATACCACGTACACCCCCGACCAATACATCAGTTGAAAGTTTATTCTATTGGTTAAAAATTGAGTACATGTAAATAGCTGCTCCAACCTCACTGGAGGAAGAAATTGTCCGTCAAAGTGGACAAGTCCAAGTGCGTCTCTGGGGGGGGGGGTTTGCATAACCCCAGATATCTCGACAATGGTATGGCCTAGAGACGCAAGGGCGGGCTCAAATTAAAGCTTAGAGCCTCAGCTTGGATATGATTAGATTGGCGTGAGAATGTAAACGACCAGCTCCAGAGGGGGCGCAGCGACTGCAATCCAACAGGTTAAAAGTGTGACCTGTGAACCAGAATGAAATGAAGGAAAAGAGTTAGGATGGTGGAGAGTGTCACATTCTGGCCCCTTCTCCAGGCATGAATGGCAGGCACACACACACCATGGAAAGTCCACGTGCTGCATTCTTTATTTATTTTCAAAAAACACAAAACTGAAGGCACGAGGGCCAACAAACAAAACTCAAAGCTCTTACTTCAACTGAGACAGGAGAACGCAAAGAAAGCTCAGCATGACGGTTGATCCACAACTGAAACAGAACACAAACCCCCTTTTATACATAAATAAAACCCCACCACCAATAAGGAAACACAATCACTTACACCACACTAAACCCAGCTGAGACTAATAACAAACAAAACCCAACAACTTCAAAATAAAAGTAACTCAACTATTTATCCTGTGGCGGCCTCTAGCGGCCACGCACGGACTGTCCCTAGACCTGATAGAGAGCAGGCAGCTAGTCTGAGCTCGCAGTAGAGAAACTGAAAATTACACCGGTATTATCTGCATCTAGGCTTTAGAAGTGGAGCTTAACCGGTATAACCGGTGGACTGATAACTGCCATACTGGTAAATGTGTATGTGAGTTTTACGGTGTCGACGATAGAGCCCGTCTTGAAGATGCCTGGCCGCCAGGCACAGACTCCATTAACAACGTCTTCCGTGAACAAGGATTTTGGACTGAGTTCACGGGATGACATTGAATTCACCACTCATCTGGACAAGGTGGATGGAATAGACATTCGGCACCAGCACGAGTCTACATGAACACTTTTTCATCTGAATTCTCGGTAGCCTACACTGGTTCTCCATTTGTTTGCTCTCAGTGTGAAGTGCGCATTTGAGATTTGGTTTCACCACACCCGAGCACCGTTAACAGGCCTGCAACAAGGGTTTGGGTACCATTTTAGTTTACTTTGCCGGTATAGGACATAGGACTTTAATTTATGATTAATAAGTGAACTGAAATTTGAAATGTGTTGAACTGAAAGGTTGCTGTTACCAACAGCTATTTATGTGCTCTTTCTGATAATCTGTGTGAAATATGTGGGTGAGGAGTGTTAGTCCATTCAAAGATTCAATAGCCGATGTGATTTCAGTTGAAAGTGCATAAGCTGATTTCTATTAAGAGGGGAGGTAAGCTATTTTGATTTGAGAGGATCTTAGAGGTCTAAGCAACCAGTTTAATTTCACAGACATTCAGAAAGTGAACAAAAAGCATTATTACAGGTATTGTGTTTTATGTCACTTTATTTTTTCTGTGAAAAGTTGCTGAACAGTAAAAGCTCTTTATTTAATGTTACTCATTGTAGAGGAAATTCTGATTTATTAAGCAATATCATTAGTTCATTAGAAGGGTACAAGCTACTAGAGCATATGCTACAAACCCACATAGATATCTACCTATATTGTGTTATCGTTATAGGAACTCAGGGTGCCCCATAGGGAGTTCAAAGGTTAATTCTAAATGGTATGCCCATAACAGGGCATGGGGGTGCTACACAAAATGGAGGCTGGTATGTAGGGTTTGAGTGTCTAAGTTTCTTTGCTCTAATGCTAGCTGAAAGATATTTTTGTTGCCTTAGTCTGATTTTCTAGCCATTTAATGACATTGTTATTTTGGGTTATGGCTGTGCATTTCCAAGCCAAGCTTCGAACTGAGCTAACTGAGTGGTGCAGAGCGGAGGGCATTAATATTAATTATGCCATATTAGTGGTTGGTGTCAGCGAAGATCTAGCAGTAGGCCAGATTGAGAATGCCCTACATACTGTGCGATGTTGGGGACATGTGAGAATACAGGGTAGGAAATTTAGCAGAGATGTTGCTGGCTTTTAGTTCTTTGTGAATACAAGGAAAACATAAACCCACGTTTGGTTCCTCCTGAAGTTAGGCTAAAGGATAGTGGTGCAGTGTGGAAGGTTGTGACAGCTGAGCAAACTCCTGATGCCCCTGACGGTTTTCAGCGAAGTTGAGGGACTTCTTAACAGCTGTACAGCTGAAAGAGAGACGTAGTGATCCTCCCAATTTCCTTAGCCTGTTTTCTGAGATTAGAGCAAAAGAAGAGCATCAGCGAACACAGCAAAGGGTGAACGCTCATGCTCGGAATGTTGCCACTGCAGTCTGCAGGGACAGTTGTAGACATTGAAGGGCTTAAGGCTGATTTTAAAGCCTTGAGAACCAATGTGACTGAGATGGGTAAGAAACAGTCTTCAGTTAGCGAGGAAGCTGATGTCATGTTGGCATCTCAGGTGTCCCACTCGGGCACTGACAATTCTGAAGGTGTTGCTTTACATTAGAAAGTTAAAAGATTAAATCAGAAATTAAAGACTAAGGAAGCTAAAGTAGAGGCACCAGCAGCCACTGTGGCTGCTGTTGGAACTAAGTCTACTAATTGCATTTCCCCTAGGCAAGTGCGGAGCCAAAGAGTGACAATGACCGTTTCTGCTACCCATGCAGGGAAGACGGCTATATCGCCACAATCTGATGAGAATGAGAAAAAGGTGATTAGGAGACTTACAACTTCGCTTAACAAAGCAAAAGACAGGCGTGTTCCTAATGGCAATTCTAAGAGTGAAACCACTCACTGTAATTCTAACAAACAGGCAGTATTTGCCAAACTGACTGTCTCCTTTCCTGAGGGTCTTATTGGTCATCTACAGTGCAGGTGCAAGTGAATAGTCACCCATGCACAGCGATTTTGGATAGTGACCATAATTTTTGAGAGATGGTATGAAAAACATTTGTTGGTGTACTCATCCAACCTGTGTCTGGATTAGCTATTTGGGGACTGATACGAGCTACCCATACTTAGGGTATGTTGTGGTGGACATGCAGTTTCCAAAGGAGCTTGTTGGTAAACCAGAGACACTGTCTGTGTCACTGATTTGCCCGGGTCCTAACACACCGGATCAGGTCCCAGTGATTTTGGACACTAATGCTAACTTGTTCCACAGGTTTGCTGCCCTATGTGGTCATTCAAAAGGTGAAGCTCTGGCTCGTGCATTGAATGTCAGCAGTGTTGGGCCTAAGAAAGAGCCTGGTCTGCATAGCCTTGGTGGAGTAGACTCAGATGGCATGGTTGGTCCTCTCACCTCAAGAGAGTTGTTGTGTGCCATGTTAAGTGGATGATGTTTCAGCCTGTAGTAGCCCCACCCAGTGCCATTGACACAAATTGTTTCTCTCGGTTAATACAGAATAAGACCAGGAAAAAGGTTACTACTACCTTGGGTAAAGTTCAGGCAGCTAAATTGGCTAGTCCGTTAGTGAAAAGTCATCCAACACCATCCAATGGGGTGGATCCCATTTTGATTGATTTTGGTGATTCTCCTATCCATAAGGAATGGAAAGAGAGACTTAGGAGGAAGCTGTGTAGCCAGCATAATGTGTTTTCGCTTCATGAATGGGAAGTTGGTTTAGCTAAAGGAGTGGAGCACCACATTCGTCTATCTGACCCCCGACCATTTTGGGAGGGGTCCAGACGTCTGGCGCCTGCTGACATAGAGGATGTGTGAAAACACCTCCAAGACTTGCTGGGTTCACTGGGTGACACTGGGTTCAAGTTTGAAGAAAATGTACAACATGTATTTCTATGAAATCCTCCGAAACCTGAGGGACACGCATAAGCGTCAGTGAAACCGTCACGTGAGCCAATTGGTACATGCGTACAATAGCACCAAGAATGATGCCACGGGGTTTTCACCCTATTATGTCATGTTTGGCAGAGAGGCTAGATTGCCTGTTGATGTGTTTTGGAACTGATGTACAAGAAGCAGTCATTCACGTTATGTGGAAGAACTGAAAAAGGATTTGCAGAGTGCATATGAACTTGCTGCAAAGTCTGCAACACAGGTTCCCTTGAGAAACAAAAGGAACTATGAAAGAGTCTTACACAACCAAGTGTTAGCCAATGGTGATCAAGTGCTGTTAAAGAACTTGGGGTTGAAAGGAAAACATAAGTTGCAGAGTAGGTGGAACTCAACCTTATGTGGTGGTGGAAAAGCTCCGATTTGCCTATCTATAGGGTGAAACCTGAGAGTGGTATGGGGAAGCTTAGAACCATTCACAGAGACAACATTTTGCCAATTAGTAGTTTGTTAGGATATCTGAAGAGTCACATGTTCAGCTGCCTACCAAGAGAACTGTGACTAAAACTCAGAGAGAGTCTGTGCTACAGAGGCCACGTAAGTTAGAACCCCAAGGGAGCGTAAGTCACTTAGTGGATGATGAGACAAGTGAACCTGAATACAAAGTATGACCCGTATTCAGATGGAGGTCAGAGCTTGATGATCCTAGAGGTCATTTCCTTACGAGGATCCGTGAAAATGTGTTACCAGCAGCGGACATTGCTGATGAACGTAAGAGTATGTCTGATCACACTGAAAGTGATAATGAGCCTTAATTTTGCGTATAACTGTGACGGTCACCGCGTCCCCGTCACGCCCTTCCCAGTCCTCGTCCCCTGAATACTAGTGTTTCCCTCATGTACTCCTTGTCTCCTTGTCTGTACTTCTGTCCAGTATAGGGGCGCTCCCTCGTTCCCTACCTAGTGTGTCTGTCTGGTTTGTACCACTCCCCTGTCAT
>JBBIGA010040297.1:0-13427 GCA_037576975.1 Alestes dentex
AATTGACTGTTCACTTTCTGCCTACTGTTTCCCACCCTTTGACAGATGCTATTGTAATGTGATCATCACTGTTATTTGCTATACCTGTCAAAAAAGTGTGTGTTCTTCCACTTTTTGCTCTATGCATGTTGGGATAGGCTACAGTAGGCTAGGAGAAGCAGCTTAGATAATGGAAGAATTGTTGGATTTATGTAATATCAGTCAGGCTTACTTTCAATATATCTCATTATCGAATGGATCCAAACTGGGATAAATGACACTTTATGGTGATTACAGATCTCAGTTCTACTTTAGACTCCTCTGAGATTCTAATTAACACTAACATCCATTTCAGAGTGAGAGAATCCTGTCTTTGACCACATGGAGAAGAGAAAGTGCTCATACATTAATTCATCTCTATGAACCAAAAGCTTCCACTCAAGTGTAATGCATCATTACTATTCAACAGCCAGGATAAAGCACAGCATTTCTGTTTTTCCTTTACATTTAAGAATAGCATGGCTTAGAGGGACCCATACATGTTCTAGAACTCCTGGGTCGAATAACACGTACAATTCACTACCATGATGAATTTTCATCCAGGGTCAATATTTTAGCTTACTATTGCCAACAAACCTGAACTTGAAACTGAAATAACTGGCACATAATGCGCTACACCTTAGAGATTTTTTCTAAGATCCATATGCTAAAGCCTAGAGTTCATTTCTTTATTTGTTTCTTTAAGTGTTCAACAAATAATGAGTTGATGTCAACGGCAATGGATGAATACCTCATATAACCTCCTCTAATACAGTTTTAATAACCAGTTATCAATCCCAGACTTCCAGTTCCTGTTTTAATACAACTGACTCAGCCAATGATCAGGATTGTTCCATCATAGGTGTAAAACACATCTATAAACACAGGACTGAGACTGAGAAACACTGCTTTGTAGGAAACAGGGACCCAGACGTGTGAACAAGTGAACAGGTATGTACAGACCTTTTATATTATTTATAATAATAATGATGGTGATGATGATGATGATGATGATGATTATTATTATTATCACTACTACATGAAATAATATTTAAAAATAATAAAAGTGAATTCAGAAATGTAACACTTTGTTTGTCCCTCTTTATTTAGGCCACCTCTGATTTGAGGCTGGTGACTGTCCACCCTTACAAACACCCTCACATGTACCCTTTCCCCCTCTTCTCCTTTGTGTTGTGGTTGTACTTGACTATTAATACTTTCTTGCTAGTTCTGGTTATTGTTATGCCTGGATCGTGCTTCCTCTGTGTGTCCAGTTCCCCTACGCCATGCTAGTCTGCAAAACTCTCTGGACCTGATATGTTTGGCTCATGCTGGCCTCACTGCTCAGGACTATGCACCCTGTTTTTTTTCTGCTTTGGATCGTGTGTGTATGCAGTGTGCTGGTCTCACTCACTTCAAGCTCCGTGATGAGGCCTTGCTTGGTCAGCGCTTGGCTGCTGGGCCTCCTCATTAAGTGAGATGCGATGGCCTGCCCATCAGTGAGCACTTGGGGCCTTGTGTAGCTGGTGTGTGTAGGCCCTACTCGTCAGGTGTGTGTGTGTGTGTGTGTGTGAGTATGGCTGGCCCCTGGTTCTTAGATGACCTCACTGGCGTGAATGTCGCTTGTATCATTGTCAGACGTGTTCATCCCTGTAAGTGTTCTGCGAGGGCCTTAGCTTATCTGAATCCTGAATCTGTTCATGTGAGGCCCTTTGCCCATCTGAATCCTGTACAGGGGGTCTGGGCATACGACGTTTTGAGTTTATGACGCTCACTCCCATAACTAGTTTGGTTGTGTGCGAGTGTACCCAGAATACGCAGTAACACGGCGTATGAGTGAGGGAGTTGGCGTCCCCCACTACGATTACCTCATTTTGGACTGCTAAAAGGAAAAGTGTTTTTTTTTTTTCTGTCATTTTTCCTGTTACTACAGTACAGTAGATATATGTCCTTTAACTTTTTCTGTGGCTTAGTTGTGTTTTTATGTTCTAGATTATGATTTTACAACTGTGTTAGGATTGGTAAGTGACTTAGGCTGGGGTGTTTTTCGACTTGCACCGAAATTCGGGTTACGTCACCGTCATAGGAACGGATCTGTGTTGTAACTCGAGCACCCCCTGTATATGGTAACGTGAGGGCCTTAGCTTGTCTGATCCTTGTCCCAGTCCTTTGTGTTTCTGTAAAGTTTCTGTTGCCAGCCTGTTCCCTCTCTTGTTTCCCCTTGCTACACAAGTCACTGCTCCATCTGTTCTTGTTGCCTGTTTCCGTTTTTCCCCTCAATAAAACCAGATCCCCAAGCTCCTGTATGTGCATTCCATCATCCACAGCCTCATGCGACAAAAACACGAACTACCTTTGCACTCTTTTAATAAAGCAAATGATCAAGGAAAAAAATGGTATTCCATTAACTGATTCGTTATGCATAAATTTAAAATAATTTACCATTCATCTAAAACTGTATTTGCAAATGGTAGCTCAGTGGGTAGGATACTTGCCTCTGGCTCAAGAGAACATGGGTTCAAATCCTACCTTTAGCAAACCACCACTGGGTCCCTGAGCAAGACGCTTAACCCCAAGTTGCTCCAGGGAGACTGCCCCCTGCAGTTAGGGAATGGAAGTTACTTTGGTTTTGTAGTTGAAGGTGTGACTGATTATTTTCCATGTGAAAGGACATTGTTTCTGGACTTATTTTGGTAGTATGATTAATGTTTCACTCTGACAGTTGAACATGGTTCAGCTGTCCATTCATATCAACATGGTTCACTCATGTTGGTGTGAATATACATGTTAAACTTGTGTAAAACTTTGAATTAAACTGTGATCATTTATTTTAGTATTTTCTTGGTTTATAATGATCTTCCTCAAGCAGTGTGCCACATTTGATTTTTTTTATAATTGTGTTTGTTGTGACAGTATTTGTTACTTTGCCTGTGATTAGGGTCATTTCCTCGGATGGGTATGGAATTTATTTGCTTATAAATGAAATCATAAAAATAAAGGTGACCTTGTGCATGCTATTTAATGGAAAGGCCAGTAAATTCTTTTATGATCGTGATTTTACCATTAATTTATTAGGGTAACCAAATGTTGATTGCCAGAACTTTTGACTGTGTTCTTTCTTTGCAATAAAGATCTGTAGTTTCATACAACATCAACTGCCACCTATCTCATTTTACTGGAAATTGGACTTTCACCAGGCATGATTTAATCTTTCTAAGTTGGTAGTGTTGTGATTGTAGTCAACAAGGAAACTAGACTGCAATAGTATACTGCATAGTGCATACTTCTTATGCAAACATTGTTTTTAGGTGCATAATGTTATACAAGTTTGGTTTTCTGAAGTTAGTCTGCTTTTTTAGAAGACGACCTTTAAACCACCTTGCCAAAAAGATTGATATTTTAAGATTATTCAACCATTCAACCAAAAATGTCTAAATATGTAAACATACATAATTGTATACAGTAATTTTAAGTCAAATCATCTTACTGCACTGGCAGGCAACTTTATTCCCAAATATAGCTGCAAGCACCAATGTGGGGGCCAAGCAGTAGACCAGGATAGAGTTGCCATGGAGTCTTGATCTGCTCATGTTAAAGCATGGCTGTATTTCCATTTGGTGGCTGTGTGTTTAAAAAAATCAAAAAGTACACGTCAGTAAGGCTGACAATATGTCAAATGTCAGCCTTGGAACCTACCATGGTATTTCCAGATCCTTAAATTTCTTATTAAAAGACAAATCCATTAACAATTATTATCCAAACACATTTTTGCTCACTATAGCACCCACAGAATTAATGATATCAAACCATCACTAAGTTACACTTCCTTTTTGCATCTTTGCCGCTGGAGTTCATTTGGTGACTGAGAAACAGTTGCAAAACTCCATCTGTTAACTTCTGTGAGGCTTGTTTGAAGATCACAAGTGCCAATTTTTAACAATGTTTTCATAAAATTCACTATGTTCGAAAATCCAATATCGAGGAAACTGGCATCAAATTCACAAGCACTAGAAAGGTCAAAGTCCAGACACAAAGGTAGGTGATATAAATCACAGAACTGTCCCCAGTCACAGTGCCAAACTTCTTACCATGAGGTTTGAGAGGTCACCATGGTGGAGAAGAAGACGGTGGAGAAATCAACTATATTTCTTCAAATTGTCTTGCAAAACAATCCCAAAATGAATAATATTAGAAACATTCCTTACATTGAATGTGCTTTTGTTTCCACAAGGTATCATTTTTTAGTAGTGCAGTTCCAAACTAAAACACATTTCAGTACTTTAAACATGTGCAGTACTTATACATAAATCCATAAGGAGATAATTGTTTGTTTGTTTGTTTATTTGATTGCTTGAATCCAAATGATATTTAACTGAGAATTTTACCAAAAGAAAAATGTAGCTCACTTTAATAAGAGCTTTCTTTTTTTCAGAATTGTACATGAATTTTACAACAGTAGTGCACTGGCAGTGAAACACTACACGGAAATACAGTAATTTACTCTGATACTCAGTTTATGTACTGAAACTTTAGAATAGTGTCCTTGCATCTGTGCTGCCAGTAATTTACTGTGGAATTTACAGTAGTGTTTACCATGCATGTTTTCCATAGCATTTTCAATGGATATTCTCTCTCCCTCTTTTGCTCTCTTGCTCTCTTGCTCTTTCGCTCTCTCTCTCTCTCTCTCTCTCTCTCTCTCTCTCTCGCTCTCTCTCTCTCTCTCTCTTTTCTCTCTCTCTCTCTCTCTCTCTCTCTCTCTCTCTGACTCTCAAACATTCCCACTAAAAGAGGTGAAAGTGTGCCTTTGAAAATCAATTTATTTTTTCTTAGACAGTTACTCCAACATCTATGATGGGTGTCAAATGTAACCTTCCTCAGCACAATCAAGTTGTATTTTTATGTGTGTACTGTATTTCGCAATAGATAGCATCACAAAACAGACTCTTCATCAGCAGGCCGAGGGTCACTGTAACAAGGAAATCTCCCCGAGATACTATTGGAAAGAAACCTTGACAGAGTAGTATAAATGGGATTAGACCAAAGGTTGGTAAGGGCGAACAGACGAAAAATCGGTGAGATAGGCCACTGACCAATGTATAAAACCAGTTTCTAGTCGAACTGCTCATGATGTTTGAAATACATAAGATGTCACACACATAAGAAACTGTAAAATGAGCAGAAATAAAAATAAATAAATTGAGAAGATTTGTACATCATAGAGGAGGACTTAATATTTAGTCTCCATAAAGCACATATTAAAAGTTTAAAGCTTAAAATCCACTGATAAGGATTTATGTAGAGATTAGATGGTGCCCCAAGAGAAGAGGGTGAGAGAAGAGGGGAGAAGAGGGTGCCCCAAGCAACAGCAGAGAATATATGAATCTGGACGTCTTTGTAGCAGGAAAATGAACAGTACACACCAACGGCTATCAAACAGATCCGGTGTGATCCAGCTGCGAGCCGGAAGAGCAGCAACAGCAGCAACTGTATTTAATCACAACCCAAGAACTCTTTTTACACCACTTGAAAATGTCTGTTTACATTGTGTGAACAATTTAAAGGCATTGGGCCAGTAGAAATGGGGCAAAAATACTCTGCAGTAGTACTTTTTTGGCTTAGAGTTTTGGTATCAAAACTCCTGATACACTATATGGACAACAGTACTTTGACACTCCTGTTTTTTAGGGTTTGGGCTTGGCCCTTATCTTCCAATGAATAGCAATCTTAATGCTTCAGCATACCAAGACATTTTGGACAACGCCATGCTTCCAACTTTGTGGACAGTTTGTGGAAGAACCTTTTCTATTCCAGCATGACTGTGTCCCAGAGCACAAAGCAAGCTCCACAAAGACATGATTGGATGACTTTGGTGTGGAGGAACTTGACTGACCCGCACAGAGCCCTGACCTACATCTCTGGGATGAGCTGGAGTTTGCGAGCCAGGCTTTCTCGTCCAACATTGGTGCCAGACCTCATAAATGATGTACAGAGTGAATGGTCACAAATTCCCACAGAAACACTTCAAGTGGCCAGGCACCCTACACATGGACTGTGTGCAAAAAAGATACAAATATAAATAACGTTATGCATGTGCCCACATATCAGCAAGTACATGGAGAAGTAATACGTTGACATAGTAGACCTGCATACCTTCATGTGTACACTTTCTGTTGTAGATGCATAGTAGTAGTGGTATAATAATGTAGAGGTAATTGAATGCAGATTTCCACTAACTAAAAAAATACATGCCTGTCATTTTAGTTCATATTTATTGAATTGAATTGTGTTTGTATGTAAACACTTCAAGTACTATAGTACTACATATCACAGTATTAAGTTAAAATTATCCATGCAGAATTTTAGTTATGAATTAATCCATTCAGAATTTCTAGCTATGATTCACCATTCATACAATGACAACGTGCAGTAAAAAAAAAAACATAAGACACACAACATTAAATATTGAAACTCATCATCAGACTCTCTGGTGTCTGTCAGACATCTGACTTGCAAAGTAAGAGAAAGTCAATCTGTCTGTATATAAATGTAAGACTATACTGAATTGAATGTTATCAGTGCCATACAAACTGTATGTGCCATGCAAACAACAGCAATTCAAACTGTGGCTGTTGTCTGACATTGATCTCCCAGAGCTCTCTGTATGATCTAGACCCAGTCTGCAGCTGTCAGCTTTGGAAAAGTCTTCTAATTACTGTGGCAAGTGGAGCAACATGCTTAGCCAGGTCAGCTGATGTATGTCTACGGGCTCCCAGGTGCAGCTGTCAAACTGATCAGTGGATACGGTTTTAATGGTGTGTGTGTGTGTGTGTGTGTGTGTGTGTGTGTGTGCATGTGTGTGTGTGTGGTTGCTCAAATTTTGTCATTGTTCAAACTGTTTTCTCACATTTTCTGCATTGCAAATTAGTGCTGCAAGTGTGTGTGTGTGTGTGTGTGTTTGTGCGCATGCACATGCATAAGTGTATTTGTGTATGCATGTGAGCGTGTGTGGCAGCCTTTACATAAAATTGTCAAGCAGGTAGCACTGATCCTACAAAAACTGCAGGCATTGTATCACAGAAGGTGAAACAATCCCCTTAATAGGACCTAGTCCAACCAATTAACTTCAAAAGTCACATAATTAGTTGATTAAGCTCCATCTGTGCAATCAAAGTGTCACACGATGTCAGTGTAAATAGGCATGTTCTGAAAAGCCCCTGACTCTGCAACACCACTAAGCAAGCAACACAAAGATCAAGGTGCACTCAAACGCATCATTAAATCCATTATAACAAAATGGGAAGAACATGACAGCACTACAAACCTGACAAGAGAAGGCTGCCCGCCAAAACTCACAGACTGGGCAAAGAAGTCATGAATCAGATCTGCAATAAGAACTACAAAGAGAACACTGAATGAGCTGCAAAGGTCCACAGCGGAGATGGGGGTATTTGTCTATGGGACCACTTCAAGCCATACACGCCACAGAACAGGGCTTCATGGAAGAGTGGCCAGAAAAAAAGAAGAAAACATATTTGTAGTTTGCCCCGAACACATGGTAGAAGGTTCTCTGGTCAGAGAACCTGTACTTTTTGGCCTTCATGGTGAACATTTATTAACCCATTTTAATTCTAGGTTGTAATTCCATTATGAATATCTTCATCAGGCACTGTAGAGAGCTCTGTCCTTCAGTATCTAACTACTGTCAGTTGTGAGTGTTCATTGCAATATGGAGTACTGAACCAATGGATTTTCCTGTGCTCCCCACTGTTTACAGCCCTTTCATGGGTAGGAGGCTATTACAATGGGTCTTCTCCACAATGGTGCTCTGGGTTTTCACCGTACGCCTGGCCTTGATATTCCACTAAACCATAAGACATGCTAATGAATGCCTGCAGGAAAATCATTCTTGAAGAGGTATTTCTACCAGTCAATCCAAACAAACAATTTATGTGATTCTTATGTACTGCAATATCCAAGGCAGATGAATTAATGTAGCAGAAGTACTGAGGGGCTAACTAATTTGCCTGAGTGATTCTATGATTGCACACATGGTAGAAGGTTGTCTGGTCAGAGAACCTATACTTTTTGGCCATCCTGGTGAACATTTATTAGCCCCGTGTTGCATGTGTCCCACTGCAGGACCTTATGCAGGTCCCTTTTTTATAAAGATGAATAATACTTTAGTTAATCAATAATACGTTAATCAGGGAAGGAACTAATCAGGATGGAAGTAGTGAGCAGTGCTGCATTGACATTATTATTAACATTATTACCACTATTAACTACAAAAACCACTACTAACTGGTTCGGTACCTGATAGGTAATAGTAACCTAATGATTAGAGTAGTTAACTGATTTCTTTCGTAAAATCATTTATCTATCATAAAACCATGATCCATAAAACCATGAACCTCTTCATTCTTCGTAAAATGCTGAACACCTCCAACTTCAACATGTTCTTTTGTGGCATTGTTCATCTCATACCCCACATCCTTTCTCCCTTGAGCTCTGCAGTATAATTCAACTGATCATTTGTCCTTGGCTCCAGGGTCCCTAACATGTCCAGCATGTACCGTTTCACTGATCTGGGTGTGGCTGGTAAGGAGTAGTTGAATCACCTGTCTTTCAAAATCTCTGCCTTGATACCAAGGGCATGCAACTTAGTAGTTCATAGTGAACAAAACATTTTTCCCAAAGTACTTTTGTGTCAGGTGTGGCCACTGTTCCTTGGTGGAGAATTTCACAATGGTCCACTGCTTCTCAAGTGGGACAAGGTGCCAACTCTTTTGGTCGGGTTTTCTTTGTACATACTAGGCACATGTACAACAGTACTGTTCCACTTCAGTCTTCATACGAGGCCAATAAAATCAATCTCTGACAAGTATATGTCTTTTCAAAAGTGTCCTGATTCTTCAGACGTATTGTAAAATTGTTCAAGTACCATGTGTGGAAACTTCTGTGAGAACAACAACTGCTTGCATTTTGGCTTATTTGGGCCTCTGTGGACTGAAATATCACTCCATCATACATCCTTACCTTCTCCCACTCTCTCATTAGCAATGGAATGGAATTCCATAACTTCAATAATTACAGCATGGCATCAGGACAAACTCCTCAGAGCCGCCTAAGCAGTCAACAGTTCATTAATGTGGTGGAAATGTTCATTTGTCCACCTCTGAAGACGGACATACGGCTCTCACTCCTGAAGATGACATGCTTGTCCAGCCTCCTTTCCCAGCTGAGCTTTGGTGGGGATACTTTGGTTGGGATGCTGAAACCTGGCCCCATGAGGCTAGTCTTGCAATTTATCCACCTCAGCCTACGTCAGTGTTAAACCCTAGCTTGTGCCATGATTAGTTGTTCTTGCAAGGTGTGAGGCCTCTATTTATAAAAGCCATTGGGCACAACCCTTCAGTTTGAGCTTAGTACAAAACACCACCTAACCCTTCACAACTAACATCAATGTATATGGAAGATGTTGATCAGCAAAAGCCAGTACTGGAGTTTTTGTGAGTCTAGCTTTAAGTGACTCCTCACACTGTTCATCCCATATACTGCCAGATGGCATTGCATGCTTGTAGTGCACCTTTTTCATGGATTTAATCTTGTTTTTTTTTCTCCCATCATCCTATTTGTCAAGCAACTCTGAAACAACTGGTTCGGGGGAAGGACACCTGAAAAAAGTCTCTTACAAATCTCCTGTAATACCCACAGAATCCCAAAAACAAATGTAATTTGGACATATCCTGGGGACAGAACCAGGAACTTACTGCTTTATCCTGGAGATATCTGTAGAAACATCATTTTCAGATAACTGACTAAGGTCTGGAAGAATTTATACTTATGACTAACAACAGCTTAAGTTCTTCATCTTTTAAACAATCAAGTTCACTAAGAATCCACTCCTCATGTTCTTTGAAGGTAGAAAATGATATACTAAGACTTCCAGTAAGTTGATGTTCTCAACTGTCCTTTCCATAATTCACAGTAAAGTTATTGGAGCCCCTAATATTTCTTGAGGCATCCTCTCAAATTGGGCAAAACACAATTGGACAGATGAAAGCTGGCTTTTCTTTATAATCGTCACAAAGAAGGACTTGATAGTACCCACTTCTTAAATCAAGCACATTGCACCACTTACTTTCATTTAGGCAAGCCAGAGCATCTTCTGTTTGTGATACAGCATACTAATTTGGAATTGTGCATTGATTGAATGTCCTATAGTCCACAATGCCCATTCTTTGGGGTGAGGCATGAGAGACTCTGGGACTCTAAAATGATGCCAGCATCTTTCAGCTTTTCCAGGTGCTGCTTTACATCTCCACTGTCAGGTGGTGCAAGCTGACAAGATCTTTTTCTAAATGGTTTATTCTCAGCCAACCTGATTCAGTGGTGTATGCTCTTGGCACAACCTACAAATTCATGATGTGAGAAGCCATAATATCTGTCCAGCATCATCTGAGCCAGCCTGTTTTTCCATTCTCTATACACTGGTGAGTCACCAAAATTGAATGATCCTATCATCAGCTGAATTTTAGAACTGCTGTCACTAGGGGACAGAGGATTTTATACCACTTCCATGGGCAAGATATAGGCAATGGGCATGCCCTGTTTCAGTGTAACAGGATAAGCAGAAACCTTTCTGACAGTTACATTGATTCTCCTTGGCTGTATAACACTTGTTGCTTGCACCTCAGGCCTGACAAGCAGTTCCTGACTGAAAGGCGACTTAAGGTTTTATCAGAAATGTACTGCTAGAGGTCTGTGGATTTTTAGGAATTTCTGTGACCCTTGTAGTCTGTGACACTAGTGTTAGTGGCTTGCTGCTTAAAAAATCATGCAGTACTTTGTCCAGAAGCTTCTGACTAATCTGACAACACTATGAGTTTCATAAGCATTCCTCAGGATTTGATTAACTGTCAGGGTGGTCATAAAACTGTTACCTACCTTTTCTTTACATGTTTTTTTTTTTTTTCACCACTGAAGTGTTTGTTCTCACTGGAGTAGATGAGAGTGATCTCACCCTTCATGATGGGATCAGAACACACCAAGACTGCATCTATGGTTTCAGTTACTCCAACTAACCTTAACCTTAATCCTAACCCTACAGATCCTTAAAACTCAAGCCTTAAGGACAAACAACCATCATATGGGTAAATGTAAGAACTTATCTCACAAATTTTCCAAATTTTCTACTGCAGTTAACAGTAGCTGTGTCAGCTTGATGAAAAGCTGGTTCACTTTGCACAGGTTCCCTTCACTCCTGAGGCCGTGCGTGTATTGGCCATCTTCATCGTATTAACTGCAAAAGTAGTTTGCCTTTTTTGGCACAGCTCTTTGAGTGGAAGAAGCAACCCCAGCTGACCTGTGCATCATGGGAATGTCAGGTGGTGTTGGAGCAACATACATTAATGACAACATGTCACCTCAATCATCAACCCCGTAATTTCAGTTTTAAGTAGTACAATGTCAGTGTAATTTGGAGGAGTTCTAGTAGGAGACACAGATGGCAAGACCTATTTTAACATTGGCTGCATTTCCGTTGTAAACCATGTTCTCCTCCTTCTGCATCTCCTTAAGAAACTCAGTAAAAACGGTCTCACAGCATATGGGTCATCCTAAGACTAAGTGCTTCTCAAATTATTTTTTGAATGCAGAGGCGGTCTATATCAGAGTACTCAAGCCACTTTTTCAAAGTACTACATGTGGCAATTTGTCAAGCGTTATTATGTACACCGAGAGTTTTTTCCACTATTCGGAAAAGTACTTTGGACATCACCAGCAAGTCAAATGTACTTTCAGTCGAGCACTCACCTGAGAATGTGTGCAACTGGTAAGGTAATATGTTTCTGCACTGGGGAGTTAATGGCTCTAATTATGTCAACACTAGGTGTAGGTTAAGTGGAAGTTTTGTTCTCAACGTTGGTTAATCTACTTTCTATTTTAAGCAAGAAGGGAAATCCTTAAACTGAAAATCATCTTCTCTTTTATGCATAGAACAACAGGATAAATCAATGACTTCCTGCTTCCCATCTCATCAACTATTCCTACTTTAGCTGAAACAGAGATTTCTGATAACCGCACAGAAGCTTCAACAAACACAAACTTTTGTAGGCCTTCGTGGTCACATCACTGGTCACATACTTTTGTCTTAGCCTGCAAAGTATTTTATTCATGACAACTGGAGTTCCACTGCATCCACAGAAACACAAATCAGAGTATCCATAGCTTGCTAAAACTATGGGCGATGGTCACATAAAACTTAGAGTTCTGTAAAATATGTCTTTTCCCACCACTGTTGCAACTTTGTGTGAAATGCATTCTGGAAAACTTGACTACTCAAGTTCACACAAGCACAATTCTGGGTATTTGATCTGTATTTGGCTAGATGCAAACTTTGAATTGAATGTTTCCAATGATTCCTCAGAAGACAATGACAATGCAAATATAGAGAAGATAATAAGAAATACCCTACACTTTTCCACCATGTCCCTCAACAATACAAGTTTCTCAGAAAGAGTTTAGCACCAATTGGTTCCACTAATGAACTCATTTATCTTGAACACATTTATCCCTACTACGTGAAATATTTCAAGATTCAAGATTCAAGATTCAAAGTGTTTATTGTCATATGTACAGAAGAAATTGCATTTCTCTGTGCAATGAAATTCTTTCTTTGCTGTCCACACACAAATGCCGAGTTAAGAGTTAATAAATAAAATAAAATAAAAGTAAAATCAAATAAAATAGAATAAAATAAAATAAAAAATAACATTATATATATAAGGATATATATATTTATAATAAATAAAGATTAAAAATAAGTAAGTGAAAAAGACAAGTGATGTACAGGTGTGGATAAATATCAACTGTGCATTTGCAATGAAAGAAATGGAGCAGAAAAATTACAGTCTGAGGTAGATGGATGTGCAAAGGAGCTTAATGTGGAAAGTGACCAGTGTGAAATTGGTCACCTGTATGTGTGTGTGTGTGTGTTTGTGTGTGTGTGTATCTTTGTGTATGTGTGTGTTTGTGTGTGTGTGTGTGTGTGTGTGTGTTTCTGTGTGTGTGAATCTGTGTGTCTGTGTGTATCTGTGTGTGTATCTGTGTGTATGTCTGTGTGTGTGTGTGTGTGTGTGTGTGTGTGTGTCTCAGATGAGTTTGGGAGGGCCGTTTATGTGGCGACGGGTCTGAAGTTGACGCGTCACTTGGTGAACACCATCTTCAAGATCTTCGATGTGGACCACGACGACCAGCTGAGCTACAAAGAGTTCATCGGCATCATGAAGGACAGACTGCACCGCGGAGCCCGGGTGAGAGAGAGAGAGAGAGAGAGAGAGAGAGAGAGAAAAAGAGAGAGAGAGAGAGAGAAAGAAAAAGAGAGCGCGCACCAGAGAGAGAGAGAGAGA
>JBBIGA010040317.1:0-13427 GCA_037576975.1 Alestes dentex
ACCTCAACCCCATCCAGCACCTTTGGGATGAACTGGAACGGAGATTGTGAGCCAGACCTTCTCGTCCAACACCAGTGCCTGACCCCATAAATGCTGTACAGAGTGAATGGGCACAAATTCCTACAGAAACATTCCAGAATGTGGATCCAATGCATGTGTTAAATATGCGGACTGGCCGGATATGCATATCATTATGTAATCTAACATAAAACTTCTTTCTTGATTATGTATAGACTTTGTTCCTTAGTATTTTTCCGGTTTGAATGAATTAACACTTTACAAATAACTGTTATGCAAGTGACCAGTTCTGAATTTCTGGCTGGTGAATGAAGGTGGATAGTTTTGCAGTAGACTGCAGGAGTCATGGTAATAGACTCATCAATAACAGTGAAACCGTGCGATTCTCCCTGCACTATTCATTGCAAAAACAGACAAAAGCCGACACTCCGTTACTAAAAATGTGAATATTAACAATGAAAACTAACAGAATAATGGCTTGGAGGATTGTTCCTGGCTGCCCACTGCTTCACTTGGTGAATGTGTTCACACTGTGTGCTGTGGTGTGTTCATGTGTGACAGAATGGTCACTTTCACTTTCTACATCTGCTCTGCGTCTCTATTGTGCAGTCTCATGTGATTCTAGTGAGCCAACACTGTAACACTATTGCAGTTGTATTGCTACATTCTGTGATTAATCACTTATAGTTTGACAGTTAAGGACGTATATGATTTCAACCAACATTACGCTGGTTGTATCACATGAATACTCTCATGCACTGAAACGCCCACAGAACACTTATCTGGAACTATGACCTATCTTGGTCCTCATAAAAACTGTACTAAAGGACAGTGCAACGCCTACATACGTCTTTCATAGCAGCTGATATAAACATACATAGACATTTATAACGGCTTCTTCCAGCAAGTATAAGCTGGCTTAACGTTTGCTAAGAAGGAATGACATTAAAAAGGCCCAAAGCAGCTGTATGACAACTGATGCTTGTTTGGAATATCAAAGGTTATGTAGGTTTATGTCTGTTGTTTTGTAAAACTCATTTCAGTGTTATGTACTATTACAAATGCCACCCTTTATTATTAGCAACACTAATAATTAACACTATAGTGGACTCATTTACATATTGTAATTGTCTGCAGTATCCATATTGAAATGTTCATAATTGACAAATGGCACATTTTCCAGTGATACTCTTAAACATGTAAAAAGATCAAACACATACTATATGGACAAAAGTATTGGGACACACCTCTTAATTATTGAATTCAGGTGGCCCCTTACTTCCAATGACGGACAATCTTAATGCTTCATCATATCAAGATATATTGGACAACATCATGCTTCCAACTGTATGGACCCAGTTTGGGGAAGAACCTTTTCTATTCCAGCATGACTGTGTCCCAGTGCACAAAGCGAGCTCCATAAAGACTTGGCTGGATTAATTCAGTGTGGAAGAACTTGACTGGCCACAACCCCATTAAAACCTTTGGGATGAACTGGAGTGGAGATTGTGAGCCAGGCCTTCTCGTCCAACATCAGTGTCTGAGCTTATAAATGCTCTACAGAATGAATGGGCACAAATTCCCACAGAAATTCCAAAATCTTGTGGAAAGCCTTTCAAGACAAGTGGAAGCTGTTACAGCTGTAAAGGGGGGAGCAACTCCATATTAAAGTCTATGTGTTTGAAAGTAGTGTTATTAAAGTCTGTGGATTTTAATGTATTTAATGGTGTAATGGTCAGGTGTCCCAATATTTTTGTCAATGTAGTGCATACACTACATTCCTGCCATTAAGATGCACTTTTACCATTCCTGCAGTAACTTTAATTATGTCTCTTTTGCTGTATAAGCCTCTTTAAATCTGCAGCAGATGGAAGGACCTCCATCCTTTGGTCCCTTGAGCCTCCTATTGGTCGAATTTTTGCTGCCATTGCTGAAGGGTGGGGCAGATATGTAAAGACCCTTGTGTTACAGTGTTTGATTGATGCATGTATGCTTTTGTGATTGTGGATCTTTTTTAACTCTTCACTCAGTCAGTCACTCTTGTATTTTTCTTTTGATGTCTCTGTCTCTCTGGCTTCTTTAACTCTCCACTGCTGGTTGGAGGGTAGGAGAGTGACTCAGCTTTACTGTGAGAAGGAGCGAGGTTGGGCATGTGTCTCTCTGGAGGCCAAGCCATTTTCCCTGTAACCTCATCAGAAAACCACTCCATCTTTTTGTGCACTGATCCTTATCTTGCTACTGCTGTCTAATGCAGACATACTGAAATGTTTGCATTTCTGTACCTTGTCAGGTCAGCTTTTTTCCTGACAGGACAGCAGTCAATAAATGACCAAATGAAATGGGCAAGTTTCAGAGCAATGGGCAATGTGTTTACATCACTATAGAATCATATATGTGTGTGTGTGTATATATATATATTAGGGCATTAACATTTGGCCCTGAAAGTCAAAGCAAACCACATTTCAAAAACACACCCACATTTCAAAAACACACCCACATTTCAAAAACACATTTCAGATAACGGAAAGGGCGGGACTACATTTATTGTTTGTAATTGGACAGTACCCATGTTACTCACGACAATTATTCCTTCGTCATTTCTTGTTTGTTCACCGTTCACCTCGTTCAAAAGTAATGTAATGGGACACCCAGGCGAGGTGAACGGTCATGCACCATTGTCTTAGCTAGGGGAGGGTATCAAGAACTGGTACTAAACTGGAATTGATTCCTGACTGATCAGTAGCGAAATAGTGATAAGCTCCTGGACAACAGTGCTGCGTTGAGTGTTTATGCAGCATTAATGCATTCTAGCTGCATTTTTCAAAAGGTCAGTGCGAGACTGGATCAGTGGGAGGGATGGGAGCAATGCTCTACTCTTCTCATTTGGTGACTAGAAATTTGTTGTGATTGCTACACGATTTAGTTCATAATTTCTCCAAAAAAGTAATAATAAAATAACTGTTGTATCTTTTCACGTCTTTTCATTTTTGCACTAAATTATGGAGAGTAGAATCAGTATAAGAGTACTGATTAACATCAGTATCAATAAGCGGTATTAGTATCAATATTAGTATAATCCTAATACCCAGTAGTCTTAGCCTGTAAGGCCTGAATATGAAGAACACTTCATGGTTCCATGCGGCATGTATACTACATGTCCAAAAGTTTGTAGATAGCTACTTGTCCATAGCTAGTTTGTAGATAGCTGGCTGTTAGTGTATTTTTCAGGTCAGACGCTGACATTCGTTTGAAGTGTATTTTTTAGGTCAGGCGCTCATGTTAGATGATAAGTTGTGGTTCACCCCACCTCTTCCTAAAGGTACTGGATGGCCCATCACTTCTAAGCAGCCCAGTGCTGGGGGGAGTATGGGAGTATGTGACAAATATCTGACAGCAATGTAGAAACTGTGATGTAAATGCTATTAGGTTTCACATCATTTGGTAAAAAAAATTCCATGTTTTTTGCACTTTTCCTTCAGGCATAATATAGACATTAACCCATTAATTAATATATGCTTGGATCATCTTGTTTTATGAGGTCATGGATGCTGAATTACAGTTTACAAGTGCAGCTTTGCTCATTCTAATTTCAGCTAAAACCTGTATGCTACACTGTACATCCCAGCCCTTAAGTTGTTGATTGTATGAGGTTGTAAACAGTCCTGTCAGAGGTCACAGCTTTGTGTAGTACCGTTAGTAACAGTCTCACTATAATGATCTGCTTTCACCCCAGGCTTGGTGAGCTGATTGGGTGCTGGGTGCTTCTCTAGGTCATTCATTCCACTCTGTTTCACCTGCTCTCCCCAAGACTACGAGCGGCTGCCAGACGAGACACGCCTCCTGTAGAAGTAGGGCACTGGGCTCGCTCCGTCACACAGGAGCATATGTGTGCGCTCGTTAGGCTGAGTGGGCATGGTAGCGGGGTTGATCTTTGTCCTTATTCAGTCATTTAAATGGGAAGTTATTGT
Source organism: Alestes dentex (assembly GCA_037576975.1). Lineage (NCBI taxonomy): Eukaryota > Metazoa > Chordata > Actinopteri > Characiformes > Alestidae > Alestes > Alestes dentex. The sequence goes on from JBBIGA010040317.1 coordinate 3,987, forward strand.
TCATTTGCCATGAAAATACCATCAGGTTAATGTTAGGGAATTCCATTTTAAATGCCAGTGCTATTGCCAGAACATCAACAACGCTTTCTGAACCCATAGAGCTGTTACTGCAAAGTAGGGATGGGCGTTCATACCGTATTTCGTATTTGAATATTCTTTTCAATATATAGTATATGATTATTCTCAGAAAAATTTATGATAGCACTGTTGTATGGTTGATTCCTTGGTTACTCTGATGATGTCCGGGACAGATTTCCAAATCTTTTGTTGGAAAAAAATAATTACATGTGTATATGTAAAGGTTTCATTCAAAAACACATTAAAGACCACTTTCATGAATTTCCTTTGTCATGGTTTATGTTATTGGGGGTGGGCTTTACCTATACATAAATTATCAGTGCTATGCAAACCACGGTTATTAAAGAAAAATGAGTGTGTTTTCCATTAAACAGAGGTAATTTTTTCAAATGTTTTTATATCATGCACAAATGATCGATGCCATATTGAGATTAGTACCACCTTTATTAAAGAAAACTAAAGTGTGTTTTCCATTAAACAAGTGTTTCAGATGTGTGATTTTTACAATTGGTGTAGCCTTAGTGTTAAACCCACGCAGCCAAAACGGCTCTGACCATTTGAGGCATGGACTTCACAAGGTGTGTTGTGGTATCTGAAACCAAGACAATAGCAGCAGATCCTTAATGTCCTGCGAGATGTGAGGTGGATTCCAGGAGTTTGAGGATCTGAGGACTGGGCTGGACAATCATATTAAGATCTGGGGAATTTGAGGTCAGCACCTTGAACTCTTGGTCATGTTCCTCAAGCCATTTCTGAGCAGTTTTTGCAGCTTTACAGAGCAGATAAACAGCTTGAGGTACAGTACTAAATCAGGCTCTTGTAAAATCAGTTTGGACACTGGTACAGTTGTGAGGATGCTAAGGCAGACTCACTGTAGGAAAAGTCCAGGCCCGGACCAGATTTGGGGCAAGGTGCTCAAGACCTGTGCAGAGCAACTTGGGGGCATCTTCCATTATATATTTACTATTTGTATGGAACAACAGATGATTCCTGGCATTTAGAAACACTCTATTATTGTCCCTGTTGCTAAGTGCTCAAACCACAAGGCCTTGAATGACTTTAGACCTGTCGCATTAACATCATTAGTGATGAAGACCTTATAAAGCAGGTGGTCCAAACTCAGGTGCAGGGCTTCAGTTTTTGTGGTGTGACAGTGCGCAGTTTCCTTTTTGCGTTGTATATGTTGTTGGGGGTGGGCTTTACACATAGACAAATGAATAATCGTCTATTGGGATTAATACCACCTGTTAATACCACACCTGTCATTCTGTCATTCAGATCTTTACATCTGTCCATTTTTCTTGCTTCCAGCACATCAAGAGCTGACTATTCCATTGACTTTTCTCTTGAGAGGGGCTAACAAGATAACCAGTGTCATTCACTTCACCGTTCATTGGTTTCAATGTTGTGGCTTATTCGGCATACCGCATTTGTGTGAAACTTCAAATTCAAAGTCCCTGCTGGGTTTATTGTCGATGAAGGTGTCCCTTTGACCAAGACTAATGTAGAAACTACCTAATGATGTCTGTTCCAATGATAGTGGCTTGTATGAGTTTGTTTTCAAACATTAGCATGAAAGGTTACCTAAACTATAGTGTGTGCCTCAAGGCTCAACCTCCACTTTACTAATAAGAATTAATTAACATTCAGTAATTAAATTTAATGAGTGGTGTTTGTCAAAAGGATTGTGAGGCTGAAATCTGAGTAATTAAAGGAGGCGAGTGTTTTGATAACGACTGGGTGAAGGCTGTTCGTCGCTTATTCAAACAAAGCGTGTTTTTTAAATAATTAGGATTATATTGCAGCTGAGCATAAGAACTCCCCATGTAGCCCCATGTAGGTCACAGTGCTTGGGTATATTTGACTTATGGTACTGCGCACTATGGGCTAAGACTACGCGCCTTTGTCTGTCTGTGTTTTTATTTTGGATTCAGTCCTTTCCAGCATCATTTTTGGTTCAGTACAATGTTTACTGGGTGTTACAGATGCTAAACATTATAGGAGATGATTTTCACCATATTCTCACCTTGAAAAAAGAATTTGCCGGGGTTTTTTTTCTTTGCAGCCTACGGTAACGGCATTTTCATATCAGTCTTTTACACTTTCACACTGTCCTGAGCCCTGCTTTAGCCTCTCTGCTGGGTTCTAGTCAGGACTTTGGCAAAGTCCCTCGTTTAGTGGCATTCAGTGTGATTTTGCTTTTCTGGTTTGGATCATCGTGTTGCTGATTTTCTTGATTTTGTGCTTAAGAATTCACAATTTCTTTAATAACAGCAAGTTGTAGAGATCCCAAGGAAGCAAAGTGTCCCTTCACCGTCCCACTACCACCATCATGTTTGAAAGCTAGCAGAGTGGGCTGTTCAAATGATATCATCCCAAAAGGCTTAGGGGTTGTGTAGGGGCTTTTTGCAAATGTGAGGCCAGCGCTGATGTTACTTTTGTCTTGCTGTTTGTTGTCCAGTTTTGCCTACATCACTTTAGATCTACCACTTTTCACATCACTCTTCACATCACTTTTCACCTCACTCTTTCACATCACTCTGTAAACTGCAATGTTGTGTCCTGCAGGAGTTAAAGGATTAGCATCATTTAATATTTTTGTTTATATTCTATATAGACATCAAGTCTGGCTGTGTTCAGTCAACTGAATCTCATCAGTTTGCTTCTTGAGTAACTCGGGGGCGTTTCCAGATTCCTAAACCACATCCAGGTCTATAACATGTTGTTGTGTGTTTTCCACCATTGCGTGATTTACTGAGTAATCATATATGTCATTACAACAGGTTACATCAACAAGCTTCATGCCAAAAGAAGCAAACAGCAGAAGACAGCAATGGGGTTGATATAATATAATATTCATTTGCAACCAATTGACATATTTGGAGCATGTAACTTGCTTTACACAGTTGTACTCTTAAGTTCTTAATAATGGTAATGGATTGGTCAGGTAACGCTGGCTCATCAGCCTCACTTACCGGGTGGAACCAGGAAGTGCCTCATGGGTAAACAAATGAAGTCTGCCTGAGTGTAAAGTCCATTTGGCTCTCATCATTATAATTATCTACTGTGACTCCTCATAAACACAGAGGAGAAGGTGTTCAACCAGTTATAAAGTCCTGAGCTGGTGCTGCCCTACTTTTTACATGGCAATTTAGGCCAAGTCTGACATAACTTTTCTGCAGGTCTTCTGTATCACTGTCATTCTGGGGCTGCAGCATTCCGATCAGCATGTTTTGTCAGAGAGAGCTTGAGACCCGAAGGACTGATGAAGGAAAGTGGGGTTAGATTTGAAGAAAACCAGAAGGCCGCAGTTGAAGTGTTACTCATAAAGCCATGGATGTCTAAGGTTTGTTGTTTGGGTTTTTTTTTTTTTAATTCTACTGCTATCCACAATCAAATGCTACTCAAATCATGAACATTATGCATCTCCTGTACACAGCTGACACTGATAGTACATTACTGATAATGGCATAATTTTGTCAGGTCTTCTGAAATGTAAATCTTCTGAAATGTAAATAATAACAATACAATAATTTTGTCATATTTTGGAATAAGTCTTACTTAGCAGTGTGAATGCGTTATGGAATTCAACAGACTTTTACATTTGTTGTTTTCCTGTCTGTCACGTCACTGTCAAATTATACACCGCAGCATAGTCAGCCTTAATCATGGGTACCTCTGTTTGTCTGGCTCATGAAGGGCTTGCAGCTGTAAGCACATAAGAAAATATATGTGAACTGAAGCTAATGTCCCATCAGGTCCATGTACAGCAGGCCTGCCAAACACCCATTACAACCTGCCTCTTACCACTTTCTGGTACTTTCTGAAGTTTATTTGCAGCGATGTATAGAACTGAGGCAACGAGTAGTTTTGAAAAATCAAACAATTGGGACAAAATAATCGATGAGTATTAATCTCTGTATTTTAAATGAGTAGTTTGTTGTAACATTCACCAAAACCTATGACAGTTTTCACAGCTCGTGAGTTCGTGATCGTGGTTTGCTCGTTCCTTTTGAAGCTCCAAGGTGAAGTAGAATGTCCAACTTTTTAAAAAAAGAAGCCCAACGAAGCTTCAAAAATAAAATCCTTTTACTTCCATCCATTAAAAAAATCCGTAAGTGATTTCTGGTTTGTTGTTGCCATTAACTGTTAGTGCCACAGTGTGCTTTTAACTACACTCTCAGAAAAAAGTACTAAATTGTCGCTGGGGTGGAACCTTTCTTGTCACTGAGGGAGTACCCTAAAAGCCATATCTTCAGTATCTTTAGTCAGGGAACGTGATTCCTCTATATTCCATTGCATTTACATTATTAAGTTGCACTGACTCCATTTACCCTGTCCTGGCCTTTTACTGTTCAATTCAATTCAATTTTATTTATATAGCGCATTTTACAACCAATGTTATCACAAAGCAGCTTTACAGAATCCAGGTTCGAGCCCCTAGTGAGAAAGCTAAGGCCGGCAGAGGTGAGGAAAATCTTCCTAAAGCTGGGGGAGGAAACTTAGGGAGGTACCAAGGCTCAAAAAGGGAACCGGTCCTCCTCTGGTCAACCTGGAGAGTGAAAAAGAGATGTTTCTACCAAGATAAAAACAGCAGAAAGTCTTCGTGTACAGACTTCACTGCTGAACAGTTGGTAATCTATAGGTAATAGAGTAGGTAAAGTTAAGGCTAAGTAGTGGTAGTTTTTGGGTTTTTTTGTGTGAGGAGTAGTTTGAGAGTCTCTAGTCCATAGCAACAGGAACAACAGTCTCCGCTGGAGCTTTAAACAGTAGTCGCCCCTGAATGGGGGAGGAGCATGTGGGGAGTCGAAGCAGCTGAACCAGTCGGGGACACATGGCCAAAGGACCACGGTGATGGCATTAGACAGTCTAGACTGATGGGCAGCGATTCTCCTGGGAGTTTCAAAGAAAGGACTGGGAGATAAATAGGAAATTCATTCAGTTTGATTTTACAGGGTACAAATTATAACTGTAAAGAGTGCAAGTCGAGTTTCTGGCTGTAGCAGCCTAGCTAGAAAGGGCAGAGCTGAGGAGTATAACAGACACAGGAATACCCTGGCATCCCCCGACTCCTCCGATAACAGATTTAAGCGAACGTGAGGCAGCACCGACATCCCAGTTTACTTGAATTCTCTGTGCTTGTAACCTCCCAGCTCTACACCCTTCATTTGACAGAGAAAATTAATTACGGAAAGCCTGAATAAACAAGGAGGGGTTCAGCCTAGACTTAACTGAGACTGTATTTGAGTGTCAAATATTATCGGGACAAATATTCCAGAACTGGCAGGCTTTACATGAAAAGGCTCTTCCCCTTGCTGTAGCTCTCATAATTCTGGAGACTTGTGAGTAGCCAGCACCTTGAGATCTAAGTGAGCGGGGAGGTTTATAGAAAGAGATAAGTTCAGAGTTATCTGGGGGTGAGGCCATTCAGGCCTTTATGTCTATAGTACAATTTTATAATCAGTATATTTGATCAGAAACCAGTATGGTTTCTCTAGCTGCCGCATTCTGAACTACTTTTTTTTTAGGTTTCTGTTTTTTTTCTGAATTGAGGAAGATGTGACATCCAGTGTTTTACATCCTTAACGTAAACCTCAATCTTATTTAATCTATGTTTGTCATCTGGGTTGGCAGATATATACCATTGTGTGTCATCCGATAATCGTACCCAGTGGAGGCATGTACAGTGTAAATACATGAGGTCCTAAGACAGAACTTAGACAAAAATGGATCAAGATTTGGTTTCTTTAACAGAGGCTTAATAACTGCTTGTTTAAGGGCTTTTGGCAAATGACCAATACTAAGAGAGGACTTTATTATTGCTAAAAGAGGCATGATTATAACTGATAAGACTTCTTTAAGTAGGTTTCTAGGAACTGGTTTGAGTGGACAAGTAGAAGATTTTGATGAGAGGATAATTGTATTGAGTTTTGTCTGTCAAACTGGATTAAACCATGCCAGCCTCTCTGCTGCAGCTACATTTTGAACGTTATGTGCGTTGGCTGTATCAGGCAGCAGACGTGACGGAGTAAATAGTTTAGCTTGAATGTCTTGTCTAATGACTTCTATTTTGTTGTTAAAAAGTCTATAAAATCATCACTACAATAAGTTGCAGAAATCTGAGGTTTTGTACCTCCCTGGTTCCTAGTAAGTGTAGAAATTCTGCCACAGTAAGTGCTTTGCTGTAGTCTCTAAGGTTCTCCTTACAAGCGGAGTGCAACGATTTCAGCTTGGTTACTCGCCAGTTATGCTGTAATTTTCAAATATTTTACTTTAGGGCATGTGTTTGATCCTTATACCAAGGAGTGAGCTTTTTCTGTCTAATTTTTTCATGTCTTAGAGGTGCAACATTTTCTAATGTGAATTGAAGAGAGCTCTCTAAGCATTCACTTAGGTTTTCTAAGTCTGCTGGGCCAGATGGTGAGCCAACTGGGGTTGATAAATCTGGGAGTTGTTCAACAAAACTAAGAGCTGTTACGTACAACTAATATGAAATTGTGCGGATGTACTGACATTATGAATAACATGAAGCTCATATATAATGAGGTAGTGATCTGAGATTACTGGTCTGTGGAAGAATATCTATGTTGTCCACATTAACACCAAGGGTCAAGATGAAATCAGTATATGGCCTACAGAATATGGAATTGAAGCAAAGGCAAAGTGGATTGTGTTCTTTTTCAAGGTGGATAGTAAAATCGCCAGCAATTATTTGTTTATTACTGTGTACTAAAAGGTTTTCTAGGAAACAACTAAATTCTCGTTAGGCCCCGGTGGCCTGTAGACAGTACTTAGAGAAGGAGAGGTCTTATTTGAATATAGATTAGTTAAGAACAAATACTTACGGGACTTCTGTGAATGATTCCTGTGCCTCTCCCCCTAATATTTAGTCTAGGACTGTGCCCTCGTTAATAGCAACAAACTCATCAGGTCTAATCTAGTAGATGCTATTTGGGACTTTCTAAAGCTGATGCCGATGCCAATATTTAGAAGTCGATGGCCGATATATGCTGCTGATATTTTTTTGTCCAATAATTAGACATTTTCCCTCTGTTTGTGTAGTAAAATATCACACTAATAATAACTTAACATTTATTTAACCCTGACTAAATATAAATATGAAAAAACATAAATAGCATAAATAAAACTACAAATGTCTAAACAATAAATAAATATATAACATTTGAAGAAACAAATACAAGCTAGAATTTTTATTATAGTGCCTTCATCTTCAGTTTATTCTTTAATTCCAGTAATCCATGCACATGAAAACAATTAAAACAATTAAACAATACATTTTAAAACACAAAATAACGCTAGTAACTGAGTGTATGATGGTATGATGGATAGTGTATAAGACCTTTCACTAACGTGTTGTTTATGTTGTTAACACACAGACAGCTTGCAGATTTGACACAATCTAGTGATAGCAAAAAATAAAATAAAATAACTTTTCTGTATTATAGAGCCTTGTATTGCAAGGACAATGTAGCCCGTTTTCAACGGATATGAAGGATAGGCGGGTTTATTGACAAAACTGCCTGTGTGCAGTCGTGCACTTTTCATGGAGACGTCTGACAACGTGTTCGAATCTCCGCCCTCAAACGCAAACAAACTGCATAGAAGTACCTTTGTCAGAAGTACCTTTGTCAGCGTGGAAAGAACCACGCTTTCCAACATTTTTTGTTCAATGTTGAGCACAAATGTTGTGGCTGTGTGTCTCCGAGCACTCCGGCTGTGTGTCTCCGAGCACGGTGCTGACACGCGCGGAGCACGCACGCTGCTGGAGCGGTGCAGTGTTTAAGAGAGCTACCCGTTCTGCCCTGCACACACAGCGAAATTTTTTGACACCAGAATAAAACAGAAATGATCATTTCGGGCTGATATGGTAATAATTAGAGCTCCGGAGAGTTTTGTTTAATTAACCATTAAGCAGATATAATGATTAAACATATTCGTTTATGATTAAAAACACCTGTGAGCACACCGGCACACTCACGAAGCCGAATCGAAGGTGATTTTAGTACCCGATTTAAAACCACTGTTGATTGTAACTCTTGACAAAAAAGTGTTAATACCCGTCCTTAACGTTACCTGTAAGCTACAACTGTTTTGGTGTATCATTACACCAGTTCCCGACTGTTCTTAAGCTATTCCCGTTTTCTTTCAAAAGCGCTCCTGCTTTCTTTAGGCTATATATATATATATATAGATGTATGTATATATGTATATATAGACATATATATGGTGAGATGAGTGTGGCTCCAGATTTTATAGAGTACAAGAAGATACATAGAATGCTCATATAGAAATAAACTATAAACTCTAGAACAGCGTTTCTCAACGGGAGCGTTTGAGAACCATCGGGGGGCGTTGAGAATGAGACAGCTGAGAGGGGGGCGCTCAGACGCAAATGGGGGGCGTCGGTTTTAACAATTAGAATATTTGAGCATATACAATAAACAGACTTTGTTCATTGGAACACTATAAATATATTCATGGAATGATTAGAAATAAACAGGCAGACCAGCGCCTGGTGCTCTGAGTACTTTCCCTACTGCCGGCATGTCATTTCCACGGCAACCACCGTAAACAAACTCCTGACCACCCATCAGTCAGCGCGGCAGAGTGGGCGGAGCTTCTTGAGTCTCTGGGTTAACGGCTGCAGCATCGCGGGTTAAAATCTCACATCCAATCAGAATGTCCACAAGCACAGTTACGTATAAAATGTTCATAAAAAACTTTATTATACAAGATGGCGGTAAACGAGAAAAAGTGCAGACAGTATCGTGCAGAATGCATTCACTTTGGCTTTATTCCCTCACCTACAAATGTTCAACTCCCGATGTGCCTGCTTTGCGAGCAGCTTTTTTCTACGTCTGCATGAGTTTTGCCCCTTACCGTAGTCTATTATTGGCCAACGAGGCTGTGATTGGAATACGGGAGTGGAGCTGCCCCGACGGGACAAATCAAAATCACTCATATTTCGGGATGTCCCGGACAATACGGGGCGGTTGGCAACCCTGCTCCGGTGCAGTCAGGCTGAAGCTGACGTCTCTGTGTCCTGAAGTTAAAAAGCTTGCCTGAGCTTTTTGTTTTATTAAATAATCCAGTTAATCTATGTGGCTAGTTTCCACCACTCAAAGTTTTTTGCCTGAAGTTTCTAATTACGGTAGTTAGTCTGTTTTAAATGGGCGATAGCCTGCTGCTGCTGCTGCTGTCTTCTTTCTCCGCCTTCAATTAAATAACGGTTATTTCAAAATTATTTCTAGGCCCAAGTCTGCTTATTGAGTGCGTGAGCAAAGGCTATTGTTATTGGTCAGTTTAGGCATGTTGTGCACGTGACTGGTTGATGTGATGTGT
>JBBIGA010040348.1:0-13426 GCA_037576975.1 Alestes dentex
CAACACACACACACACACAAACACACAAAAAAACAGATTACAATCATATTCTATTTCTCATCTGATTCTGGGAGCTCTAGTCCTGTCTTTGCTCATGCCTTCTGTGGGAGTTCTTGCTTGAAATACCAACACGAGTCCTACAGAGCCACATGCAAAGAGTTTTGTGCAAATATACGTACACTGAACTGAAAAGAAAACACTGAGGAGAAAAGGAAAGAAGTAGAAGAAAGAAAGTCCATTCTAAAGCTCCATATGTTAGTTTAATTAGCAAGCCTATGCTGGCCTGCGTATTAATGCTCGCAGTAATTAAAGCAACCAGATGGTGCTTGAATGTCCATTTCCTTCTCATGTTCTTCTTTCACCTATTAACAATATCAAATATCGAACATCATACGTAATCAAGCAAACAGCTTGGAACCAGCATTTGGAGGCGGAAACAGACACCAGAAGGAAGGAGGAAGAAAGCATGAGAGAGATGTACACTTGAATCAGGTTTCATATTAAAACATTACAGTTGAATCATTTGTAAAGTGTAAGTGTAAAGTCTCCATTTGTCATACGTGAACACACCACACCACACCACACAGTGTGAACAGCACAAATCCTCAGTTATGAAAGTAATTGCTCAGTCCAAGTTCCCTAATGTGCAGCGAGTATCATTCATAGAAACAATATTCTTATAATAAAAAATGTGACTCTATCTATGTTGTTTTGAGGAAAATTAAGCTTGGCCCTTGATTTTTTGAATATCTCGTAGATGACTGCTTGTTGTTTCAAGTTTCAAGTTTTATTGTCGTATACAGATAACAATGTAGCATCATTACCCGTAATGAAATTCTTAGACTCGTGTTCCCCCAACTTTACATAAACATATAGAAAAGTATACAGATATTTTTTTTTAATTGAAGAAAAAAAAAGTAGAAAATAGGTACAATAATAAGAAAATAATATTTTAAAAATTGTTTAATGTTTACAAGTATTAATAGCATGTCATAGTTTGCAAAACTGTGCAGTAAGTTGTCCATCCAGCATTCCAAGATATTTATATTCAGAAACATACTGAACTGTAATACCTCAAAAGGTACTAATATAGACATTTATACAAGGGACTATAGGAGACCTAGAAAATAAATACATAAAACTGGTCTCAAAATTACAAAAAATTAAGTTCTGTCTAAGAACTAAGTCACACAGAGAAATGGAAACCCTGGTTTAAACCATTACATTCAGCTCAGTATAATGTGTATAGAACAATTTACACCATAGGCTGCAGCGTTTTCGTGGGACTTAAGCAATTTCCTCTGGGATCAATAAAGTTTTATGATTCTGATTTAAGCAAATTATGGTCTTCCAGTTCCCTTGTGATACGCTTTTCCCTAAAATCAAGCTCTAAAATCTGATTAGCTAAATCATGTTTAAAGCTGTGGTAAATGACTCCATGCCACATCAGATGGGTTCTGCATTGATGTGCATAGTTACTGTATAATCAATAATCAGCTTTCCAACCATAGCTTACTACATTGCTTGGTGAAAGAATTATTAGTGTAACACGAGTGGAATTGATTCTACTTCCCACTGTTTATTGTAGTTTCTTCCCATTTTATACTAGTCTGTTACACTGACTGTAGCACATAATCTCACATGGTTTTCTTCATGAAGCCTTCGGGAACGAGCCCACGAGCCAAATCAGGTGTGTGGAAGAAACACTCAAATTTCCAGGACAAGAGTATTCTTGGATCGACAAACACAGCTTTAATCAGCCCTCCTGAATCTCTCTGAACAGAGGTGCCATTTTTGTTTCTCCCACCACATGACCTCAGAGCTCAGTGACACAGCGGCTCCTCCGAGCCTATGAATGACAATAAAGCCCTCCGGCCAGCGCAATCACTCCAGCAGTGTGTCCTCCCAGCCTCACTCAGCATGATACCACTCTCTTCCCTCCACCTCGCTCTCCTTCACCCAGAAAAGAACAGATTGAAGTGCTGATTAAAGTGGAGGTAAACAACACCATCACCCAAACACGTACAACCAGATGGGACGGCATCTAAAACAGCTTTTCCTTTGTTCTTGAAGCGGTGCAAGTGAGATTTAAATCAAATCAGGCGGTTAACACTTAACAATAACACTACCCTTATTAAGGGTTCATAAATGATCAATAATGTATAAATTAGAGGTTGTTAATTAGGTTGTAGGCAGTTTATAAATCATTAGTAAGCAGTTATAAACATTGATGCCGGCTCACTATTTGGCAAGATCTGAGATCTTGCTAGTTGCTGAGCTTATCTTGTCCCTTTCTCAGGCAAAATGTTATACTAACTTCATCAGGTATTTCATCAACCTTGCCGGAGAGTGAGCCTAATTAACCACCTGACTCTAAAGAATTTATGAACCCTCTACAAGGGTAGTCTTATGTGGTACCATCAGGTGTGATAAAGGAATAGCATGGTCAAACATGCTAATGTGGTGGACAGTGACTAAAAGTCAGCAGCCAATTGGCGCAATATAAATTGCAGAATTTTAATCAGTAGATTTTTACTTTCCTTTCACTACCGGATAAACAGTTTTTCATTTACACACTAATAAAAAAAGTATAATTATAACTATAAATTACAGAATAAAAATTACATTATTATAACCCCATAAAGAGTTTATGAGTATCAGTATCTGAGCTGCTTATCCAAACCATGGTTGTGGGGGGGCGGGGGGTGGGGGGGCCTGGAGGTGTCAGTACTACAATGGAGTGAAAACCTGTTGAGGATGCTTCTCGGCCTTTCGCCCTTTGAGTGCTGGGATAAGCTCCAGCACCTCCACATGATGAATGTTTAAAAATTACGTTTTTTTAATGATTATTAATTAGGTCAAAGACACCTTAAAAACTTTAATAAGCACTTAAAACCAATAAACATGGCAACAATGATTTGATGAATGTGAATACCTCATGAAGTTGACAAGTGTGATTCTGACTGATAGAGAACATTAGGGAAGTAAATAGCAAGGTCTGAGGTTTAGCAGTATAGATGAACGCAGATTCGTTGTTTGGCAGGTGACTGTTCATGGATGTACACTATAATTTTTTAGGATTTTCAGTTTCATTAATACAATAATTTACTCAGTAGCCTACACTTTTACTAAGGTAGTCATTGTAAAGTAATACAGATGGTTCATTAAATATTACAGTAAAATATCTGATTTTGTAATAAAAAAAAACTGGCAAGAGAGTTCTGTTTTGAATCTAAAACTGCATTATTAAGAAAGCCAATGGCTCATTTAATATCAGAGGAAAATGAGATGATCCCACTCTGATATTAGAGGAAACTGAGAAGCTACATTTTGGTAAACTGACTTTTTTTGATGTGCAAAGTTCTTCATGGTGACTAAAGACATAAACTCATCTTGTGATTCTGAACTAAACATCATTACTGATTAATGAATATGTTTTAATCACAACATGTTTCACAGCAGGACTGTTTTACTTATATAACACATCCACATGATGGACAGTGGCCAGTACTAGCACTGGCAAGTAATATTTCTCTATTCAGTATTCAGAAGTAACTCACATTACATTTTATTAGCAAGACCTGTGAACAGTCATAGATAAAACATGAAAAGTGATTTAAAATTATAGTTTAATGAAGAGCATGGATGTTTTCATTGCTTCGGTTCCAGCTGACACCAGTAGAGTACTTACAGCGACACAACGTCTGTCTTGTTTATCTTGTCCTTAAGGCTCTTGTGTTTTGTAGCAACAAAGTGTAATTTAATGAACTGGATCACAAACACACACTGCAGCGTTATTAAAACGTTTCATTCAATTGTTGTCTTATCATAGTGCAATGTAAAGGAAGAAAAATCTAATTTACACATTTTTCCTACTTCCACTTAGATGTAGGTGATTTTTTGAAGTCCACATTTTGCTTCTAATTTAAATGTAGCTATGAGGCTAATGTGGCTAACATGGAAGTCAATGCAAGCCTTATTTATTTCCATAAATACATCCAAAACCTCTCAACCCACACAACCCACATTCAGCCCTTTCATTATGGTGAAATAAACTTGTTGATATGACACTGCGATCTAGAAAATGAGCAGAGCTTCACTACGCACCAGAATGTTGTGGGCTGTCATTTCAGACAACAAGGCCTGTTTTCACAAGTCATCTCAGGAGTTGATGTAGAATTGATTTTGGTGACAATAACAAAAACATAGAAATCTGATCCAAGATCAGTGTTCCTTACAACTGCTTTGTGAATACCAGCCCTAGTATGTGATGAAGTACCTGCCTGATGCGATGAAGTTCTGTTCAGTTTCATAGCAGTTTCATAGAGTCCTAACCCACATCAACAAGTCTGCACCACCTTAATGAAGAGCTAGAGGCGATTTTAGTGGGTTGACAGTTTTGGTCATATATTTTATAGAATCAATTGAGGTAACTATAGACTTCTAGTGTTTGTTAGCAACATAAGCTTTGTAGCTCCTGTTCCAAAATGCAGAGGCAACATTTGGACATCAAACACTTTTTCAAGAGGGCTTAAGTTGTTTAACTAAAACAACTTAAGCCCTCTTGAAAACACAATGATTAGCATGCTGATTAGCCTTGCCAAAAAAGAACCTGAAGACACCCGAGAACAGTGACACACCGGAGCTGGACAGGCTGCTCCTGCGTGTATACTGGAGGCAGAGGAAGTCCCCAAGCTGGAGGAAGGAAATGTGTTGTCCACCTTTTCCTTCCCTTAGCTGCAGTAATTAGCACTGAGAGAGCGAGCCTTTACCCACAGGCCCCACAGCACCCTCGCCCACTTTAATTAGTGGAAATGCACACCTCAGGGACTGATCGCCCATCTCCACTCTCCTCCTCTTTCTCCGCCTACTCTTCATCTTTCTCTTCCAATTTGTTTTCCCTTCCCTTGCTTCAATTCACTAAACGCCAACACTGTGAGCCGCTGTCCTCAGCGCTGCTACAGCTTTCTCATACCACACTTCTGTGGGCTTTAGTCTCTCCCTCTCTCTCTCTCTCTCTCTCTCTCCCCCTCTCTCCCTCTCTCTCACTCTCTCTGTCCCTCCCCTTTATTTGACCTTCCCAGACACACTCAGAGCAATAAATTACTAACAGGGTTGTGTGGCACAAAGGACTGCAAAGATTACTCCAGAAACATAATCTGTGTAAACGTAAATGACAATGCCTGGGGCTTGTCTCACGAAGCACATTAGGCCTGGAACATAACAAGCCAATTTAAAGAACTTACACCAACTATGTCTGGCTTCTGAACCCGCTCCATCAGGTGACCTGGAGTGTAACAATGTAGGAAATATTGTGACATAACAATGCAAAACTGAGCAATGTGCATGGATTTGTGACAATGCATTGTGGAGAATAATTAAGTATAATATTTGATGTAACTGCATTGTTTATGATTTGTTCAAAAAGTGCCAACAACCTTGTACAGCACATTTATGTCTGACATCACCTTCCAGCTTTAGTTTCATTAGTAAATTGAGCAGAAACTGAATCCTTCAGTTTCCCTAATTGCAGTTTCACTGTAAAAAAAACAAACAAACATTTAACTGTTTTCAGTCATACTTAGTAGAATATATGAGTGTATCAAACCGTGAGCACTGGGTGGTTCTAGCCTAGTGGGTAAAACACTTGCCTATGAACTCGATGACCACAAAGTTGCAGGGTCAACTCCCCACTTTCTGCCACTGTGTCCTTGAGCAAGACTCTTAACCCTCAGTTGCTCCAGTAGGACTGTTCCTGGAAATAATGATTGTAAGTCCTATCAAACTGAATTGTCACAATCACTTTGCATCACTTGTGAAAATCTGCACTCAAAGACACCAAAAACACTACAGCTGTTGACCCTCGATGGGCAAGAGGGCTACTAACCGAAACCAAAGAAGGGTAAGAGGCACTAGTTTTGCCAAAAAGAACACTATGGCCCAAGGGGCAGGTGCTTGAGCACCATTTTAATTATTTAAACAATTTTAATTATTAATATGATTAATCCTCAAGAAACCATTCTTTTACGTTCTGTAAGTTGCAAGGTGGGGTCTCCCTGGATTGGACTAGACTGTCCAGCACATGCCATAGACACTCGATCAGACTGAGATCTGGAGAATTTGACCAACTCAACACCATTGTCACTTTTTCATGTTCCTTAAATCATTCCAATTGATGTTTTGCAGCATGGACCCATACTCAGCAAGGGGTGATGCAATGGGTATTCTGACACCTTTCTATCACAGCCTGCATGAACTTTTTTCAACTATTTGTATTATAGCAGCCCTTTTGTGGAATTAACCTAGATGGGCTAGCATTCGCTATCAACATATATAAATGAGCCTCGGGTGCCCATGAACCAGTTCACTGGTTGTCCTTCTTTGGACCATTTTTATTAGGTACTAACCACTGCATACTAAGAACACCACACCTGCTATTATAGAAATACTGATCCGGTCACCTAACCATCACAGTTTGGTTCTAGTGAAAGTCACTCTTGTGCTTCTCAGATTCTTGTGCATTTGTCCCAATTCCATTACATCAGCATCAAGAACTGACTGTTCCCCTCCTCCTACTATAATCCCACCTCTTCACATGTGCCATTGTAACAAGCCAATCAATCATATTTACTTCACCTGACAGTGGTTTTAATGTTGTGGTTTTAATGTTTAATGTATACTATATTATAGAGCTTACTTGTATTTCATACTAAACAGTTTGGAATGTCTAAAAGGAGATATGGAAAGCAGAGATATCCACAGATTTCAGGAGCCATATTTGCCAGCTGAGTGAAGCTCTTTCTGTAGCATCTTTAACTTTTCAGTTATCATTTGTTTGCAGCATTAATCTTCCAGATCCAGTTCTGGTTTTGTGATGGATCGTGATGTATCAAATCATGACACGTATCATAATGTGTATAAAGTCGCAAGCTTATCAGCTACTATATCTATACAAATGACAGTAGGCCATGACCCTTGTGATGTTGTTTGTACGTTTGTTGGTGGTAATGGTTGTGCAAAAGCATGGATTTCAGTTTTGTTTTAATTTTCACACTCTCTGTTCTGGGTAAAATTACAGTAAAACAGTCAATCAACTCCTGTAGGCCAGCACAGTAACATGCAGGGAGCTTTTAGGTACACAGGATGGCTCTGAGAAAACAAGATAAAGACTACAAACATTCTGCAAACAAAATGTACTGGGCTGTGCTTAGCATACTAGATGTTCAGTAGTGTCACAAAAATTATGCACACTTAGCTTGCAATCAAATATTTACATAACTAGATACGTGCACACCCATTCAGGGTAAAAGGAGACACCTCAATTATATGCTTTTCTATTCTGATTTAAATGCTTTGATGACTGATGAGTATATATCATTTTACACAGTACTTTCTGAGAAGGTTTCATTCAAGTTGTATTTTTATAGCATTTTACTTAATTTGTGTATCTCATTCATAGTTAATTAGTGGACTGTAATCTGTAATCGTAATGCATTTCAGCCAATCAGTTGTGTTGTGATGAGAGCGTAAATAGCCCTATTTGTTATAAGGCCACAATTTCTATTAATCTATGATTCAATGAAGGTTTTAAAATATTTCATAGTTTTTTTATGTCTTGAGTATTGTTCAAAAAAATATATGAGTAGGCATGTCCTACTCCTCAGAGATTTTGTTCTGGAACCAAGCCTGCTTTAAATCAATCAATTTCCTTCCAGCTCAGTTAAAATGCACTCATCGCTCATTCACAGGAGGGTAAAAATCCCGATCTGTGGCTTTTGCAGAGTGCAGGACAACAGTGGATTTGTGTTAATGCAAGTTATACAAACTTTCAACCATGAGAACTGCTTTCACACCCTTAGTTTAAGAGGGAGTGAGGACACAAGCGCTTGCCTGTATGTGTGTGTGTGTGTGTGTGTGTACATGTAATAAGAGGTCCAGTAGTGGTGAATAATGCATACCGCTATTTGTTGGTGCACAGTGCTTCTTGCTAGGTTTAAAGTGCTGTAGCAGCTTTCAGCGTTAATATTTAAGTGAAGAGATTCACCAGAGATCTAAAACAGCACACGCATTACAGACAAAACAACCTCAATATTATAGACAATACACATGTTATAGACAAAACAATCCGCATATTATAGACAAAATACACACACACACACACACACACACACTACAGACAAAACAACCCCCCTGGTATAGACAAAACACACACCCTACAGACAAAACAACCCTCATACTATAGACAAAACACACACCCTACTGACAAAACAACCCTCATACTATAGACAAAACACACACCCTACTGACAAAACAACCCTCATACTATAGACAAAACACACACCCTACAGACAAAACAACCCTCATACTATAGACAAAACACACACCCTACAGACAAAACAATCCAGATATATTACAGATAAAATACACATATTACAAAGCAACAAAGCGTGATACATTACACAGAAAGTATCATACATGCACACACACACACACACACACACACACACACACACACACAATACCTTGACACGTTGAGCTGGAGTTAACAGATACCACAATACCTTCAGAAGTGTAACACAGCTTTGGCCAGAAAAGCAATATGTTTATTCTACTCACCAAAAAGGAAGAAAATACATAAACAACAACAAAAATGTTAATAAATAAAAAACAAACATGAAAATAGATGAACAAAGCATAAAAAGATGTAACAAATAAAAAAGGCTAAAAACAAACAGCAACAAAACCAGGCCTCTTAAGAGGATGGTGGACTGGTGCTGCATACTAGACAATCTCACTTTAAGTAATAATTTGGTTCTCCGTCAACAGGGGGAAAGTAATGAGTCAAACAGTCATGCGGCGTGTGTGTGTGTGTGTGTGTGTGTGTGTGTGTGTGTGTGTGTGTGTGTGTGTGTGTGTGCGAGTGGTCAGTGCCGGTTGGATGATTGTAGTGTATGTGCCAGAGAGAGATACACATTCACACACAAACATGCACATGTACACACATGAATACATACACACAAACACAGACTAACAGGTAAACATCAGGGTTATGTCCCCCCTCACTCTTTACTCCATCTCTCGCTCTCTCTCTCGCTCTCTCTCTCTCTCGCTCTCTCTCACCCGGTCTCATCTGCACTTACACATTTCTCCAATATTCCTCATCAACAGATACCATTCTGAATCCCACCTTCCTGCCTCCTCTCATCCAATCAGCACACAGCATGCACGCAAATTTGTCCAGAACAGTGCCTGAGTTAGTGCTAGTCATTCTCTCACAGCAGAAGATGGATAAAGGTTGACTGAGGAATGGAGACATGAGGGAACTGATGATGAAAAGAGGGGATGAAGGAATGAATAGTTGTAGGGAATATTGAAGGAAGTGGATCAAGGGACAGATAGATTACAGATCACGGGAGAAGTGAAAGGGGTAAAGGGATGAGAGAGGAATGGGATAAACAGATGGATAACTGACTAAGAGAGATGAAGGAATGGAGAGATGAAGAAAGGATGGGCTTTTGGTATGGATGAAGGAAGGATGGAGGGATTCAAGGAAGGAGGGATGGGCTATTAAGGGAGGGATGGATAAGGAATGGATGATGGAAAGAGAACATTGAGGGATAATTTAGCAGATGAGGGGATGAATGAAAGAGGATGGAAGAAGGAATGAGTAAGGGGATAGAGTGGTGAATGAAAGAAAGGGATTGATGAGAGTAATGGGGAAAATGAGGAGGGAGCTTAGTGAGGAATGAATGGGCAGAGGAAACAGGACATTAAGAGGTAGATCAGGAAGGGAAACAATGAAGGGATAGGTGAGAAAAAGAGAGAATGGAGGGGTAGGAAAGGCGTCATGGGGGTGAGACACAGCAGTTGCCATGGAAACCCCGCTGATGCTTTCGTCACGCTGCCCAAACACCATATGCTCAGATGAGGAAGATTTTAAGATTTTATTTGTCATGTTATATAAAAAATTGTAGTTCAGCACAGCATTCCTCAGCCTCTGAATTTAGGATTTTGTACCATTTTTTGAGTTTTTATCCATCAGACGGTCTCTCTCAATTCGGTACCCTGAACGCATTTCACAAATACATCATACATTAATAAGGAATACCCCACAGTGATAAAGAAATCACCACTGAATAGTCACTGATTTAGAGGTTTATGCAGATGGGATATTCAGCTTCCTAGCTGTGACATAATCTGGCTTCCTTCTGAACAAAAAACAGCCTGTTTTCATGTGCCTGCCCCAAAGAAGTTTTTAAAATGTTCCTCCAACATCACCAAAAGAGGATTTTAAAATATTCAAACCAGAAGGTCCCATTCTAAACCAGTATTTCCCAGCCCTGGTGCTAGAGACCCAGCACATTTCAATTCTTTCCCTGCTTTAACACACACAACTTAGTTAAGAGGTCATTTTGAGCTGATTAGTTGAACAAGGAAAAGTAAAAGAAGTGAAAGCACTAAAATGTGCCTCTAGGACTAGAGTTGGGAAATACTACTCAAGAGGCTGCTGTAGCACCACTGTGAGATCTGTAAGCACATGTGGCAGTAGTTAAATTTTTCATTTTAGCTCAAGTACCTCTGCAAATGGTGGGTCCAAACCATTATTATACACTTGACCCCGTCAGTGTGCACTGATTTGCATGAAGTCTCTGAATAATAAACCTCATTAACAAACCTTAGAGCATAAGGCATCTAAGCTTTTAGCCCAAACCCAGTTCACCACAGTGGTATCAGACCAGACTCAGAATTCAAAAGCATCTCTGAGAGTCACACTAAACTGTAGCTCCTCAATCTGGTTACTGTGCTGAGTAGCACAAACACTGGAGGTAGCCCTGGAGGTTAGGGACCCCTTTCTGGCCACAAGAGGTTGGCTAAAACCAAAGTGAAGTTGCACATTTGCATGTTTGCATGTTTCAGGCTTTCGAATGTGACTGTCTCTCACGCTGTCATGCTGCTCCAGAAAAAAAACACATGTTTGAAAGTCAGCTCGGGACACAAAGCATTGGCCAGAGGTCATATAATAAAATGTGTACTCACAGGGCACAGTGCGGAGGTACAGATTGTCGCGGATGATCTGCTGGAGCTCGTGGTCCAGAGAGCCTTTCTGAAAGCGAAGATTGAGGTAGCGCCTTAGATCCTTATCCACAACACCTCCTAAAAAAAGAACCACACACACAAACGCAAACATTTAAATTCTGTTTTAAAGACCAGAATTTGAAATACATACCTAGGAATACTTTTTTTCCTATTTTCTTTCTATTACTCATATTCACAAAATGTACTATACAGGTCTAAAAACATTCCACAGAACAGTATGATTTTGCGCCTAAATAAAAAGGAATCCTAAGTGAATTCTGTAAAATAATGTTAAAACGTAAACCACAGGGCCCAAAATACAAATAAAACAAGAATCTAAAACTTTGCCAAATGCATTGGTCATCCAGTCATGCATGAACAAATGACTGCGTCAGAAGCAGTTACACAACAGTGCAGAAATTGTTTATGGATAAACAAAACATCTTGTACTCCAAATGTGGCGATTCACCGAGTTACATAATGCTCTACTCTAATAAAAGTCTGATCTAGTAAACATAAGCCAGTCTATATATATATATATATATATATATATATATATATATATATGTAGAGGTCTTCGGTCACTGTCTACAGAAAACCATGTATATTAACTGGTATTAGAAGTAAAAAACATTTCTGTCTCCTCCAGTACTGTTTGCATTGTTTATTTGTTATTTTTGGTTGTTTTGAATACAGTATGCATGATGCACTAGGGCCATATCCAAAACAGTCTTTCTTTCTTATTTATAAACATGCACATTTACAAACCATGAATCTTTATTTGCACATACACACACATACACTGGGGCAGGGGTGAATGGAGAGGGGTGGTTCTTGAGAAAATTGCCAGGTCAGCATGAAATACAGAGAGAGAGAGAGAGAACACACACACGCGCACACACACACACACACACACACACACACACACACACACACACACACACACACACATCCCCCCATGTCTAGATCTGTGTATATTTTGTGTCTTGTAAGGTTTGTGTTATAACGGGACAGTTTAAAAAAGGATCATTGCATTACACAAGTGACCAAGTGACATCACACTAATTGGAGGCAACCAGTTTCCGTTCACCATGAACACTGTTGGCACATAACTATATAAAGTCCTCAAAAACACACACTCAGACTCACACACACACACAACTAAATCAGGACTGTAGACAGACCATTCACAAGTGACACAGATAGGAGACATTTCTATGGTCTCTGTGAGAGAAAAGAGAGACGGAGAACAGAAAGGAGACAGATAGAAGAAGAAGGAAAGAGAGAAGGGGGAGTGAGATAGACAGAGAATGAAAGAGAGAGAGAAGAAGGAAAGGCAGAACAGAGAGAGACAGAGAGAGAGAGAGAGAGAGAGAGAGAGAGAGAGAGAGAGAGAGAGAGAGAGAGCGCGTATTTGCATATATGTGTGCATGTTCAGCTGCTGCTGACATATTAACACATGCACACACACACACACACACACACACACACAGCATTGATGGATGTTTCAAAAGGCAGCGTAATGAGACACTGTGACCATACACATGCACACACACACATGCATGCACACACAAGCACAGCTTAGTGGGGATGATGCCCTGCGCGAGAGGAAGCTGGCTGCTTCCAGAATAACCTACTTTTGACAAGCCACACACACACACACACACACACACACAAAAACACACATGCCCAAAGGTGTTCACAGCACTCCACATAAACAGACATGAACAAAACATACAAGCATGCACACTCACACAGGATCATAAACAAACTAATTAAGAATCAAAGCACACACACATTTAAAAGGAAAGCTGACTGCTTCCAGACACACACACACACACACACACACATATATCTGCATATACATATTTAAATAAATACATATATAGACAGATAGACAGATAGAAAGATAGACATGTAGATGTAGATATAGATACAGATATAGAATCACATGTGTAGCATCCTGTATTATGTCATCAAGAATCACACACACACCAGAATCAGGGTTGGGGGTAGAGGAGCCTTTATAAAGTCATTAATGACGCACACTCACATCCACATGCACGCTCTCAGAGGAGACTTACAGGACGCTGTAGAGAGAGGCACCTCTTTGGCACAGCTCGGCTGGATGTTGCAGACGATGCACGCTTACATGCATGTGTGTGTTTTTACAAGCTTGAGAGTGTGTGTGTGAGAGAGAGCAGTTTTCCACAGGTACAAAGCCACAGTGTGCAGGTTTCCTACAGCACCCTTAAGACAGTTCCAGCGAAACACACACTCTGCATGCTGCAGAGAGGAGTGTGGAGAGAGAGAGAGAGAGAGAGGGAGAGGGGGAGAGAGAGGGGAGAAA
>JBBIGA010040377.1:0-13424 GCA_037576975.1 Alestes dentex
TGTGTGTGTATATATGGATGGATGGATGGATGATGGATGGATAGATTCTTTAACCATTAAATAAATTATCAAAAAATAAATTGTTTAAATTATCTGCCCTGAGATTTCCCCCTCCATTTTTTAATTTTATTATAAATTCATTCTTAAGGCAGAAATGTAATTATTTAATCTATAACTGAAACACCATCATAGTTCGTTTATTAATTATCTTAAAATCAGAGCTTAATAAACTTGAGTCCAACCACTGGGTTCTTTGCAGATACTGCTGTTCCTGCTAAAGCCTGAGTAGGCTGAAAAACTGCTGTGATGGAGCGGTGTGACTCAAATATAGTGTGAATTTGTTACTTTTTTTATGCGTGTTGTTGTGTGTATTTGTATTACGTGGTGTTCTGAACAACAGACTTTCAACTGATCACAAACAGAAGTCGTAGTTGATGGAAGGGGCAGGCAAAGGCAGATGCATTCTGCACTGAAACACACAGTCATGCACCATAAGGAAAGAAACAAGACTAAAAGAGCTCTCCTTAATATCTGTGTAGTTTCTCCTTAACAGCAGAGAGATCTGGTGGAGATCAAAGGAGATTAGATTGATTGGCTGCTTGCTCCTGCTGCTCAGATGTTTCTCCTGAACCTCAGTAATCTTACCTGAGTCTCATAGATCTCAGTAAAGTCACATATTGTGCTCAGATTTGAAAAGATAATACACTCACGGTTATCTGCAGCTGAACTAAAGTCAGGAGCCTCAATATAAACTTAATTGTTTCTCATCCAAGATTAAGAGCCTCCTCAGGAATTTCGGCAGAGCCACCACTAAGTCTTCTGAGCCATCAAAGAGCAACGTTTGAGAAATAAACTTTCCCCGGGGACAATATGAATTCACTGTGTTTCCACTGTTCTGATCTCCATTTCTACACATGGCTTTGATATAATTGGACCTACAGTGAGGGTCATAAACATATAGTCTCTCACTCAAACGTTCTCGTTCGCCCCTTCTCCTCCTGTCCTGGCTCCTCCTGCCCTGTGTTTTATCAGGCTGATATTTCAAACCTTAGAAACTCTAGAGTTTTAATAAATCCTGCCTGGCCCCGTAGCCATGATGAACTCCGGACTGACCTCTGTCTGTTTCAAAGAATCCGCAACCTGTGGGGGGAAAATACCAACAGGACAAAATCGGTCATCTCACACTTTGAACCTTTTGTCTGAAGAGGGGGAGAGAGAGAGAGAGAGAGAGTGAGAGAAAGAGAGAGAGAGAGAGATTGGTTGTTATAGGGCCTCAGCTAATGTATAGTTTAAAATTGTTCAAAGCATCTGAAGAGCGCCTAATTTACACAGTCACATTTTACCATGTCTATGTGCCTCATATGCTTCATGTGCGTGTGCATGTATATTATTTTGTGTTTGTGTGTGTGTGTGTGTGTGGCTCGAGAGAAAGAGAGAGAGAGAGATTGTATGGTTGTTATAGTCTTTTAGCTAATGCATGGTCTAAAGCAGTTCAAAGCATCTGCATAGCACTTGATTATTAATCTTTGTTAAAGCCAAACAATCACATTTTACCATTTATTTGCTTCATATGTCACATGTTCTCATGTGTATATATTGTTTAGTGTGTGTGTGTGTGCGTCTTGGCGGTGACCTGTGGCGAGAGAGAGAGAGAGAGAGAGAGAGAGAGAGAGAGAGAGAGAGAGTTTTATAGGGCCTCAGCTAATGCATTGTCTAAAACAGTTCAAAACATCTAAAGAGCACTTCATTTATAATCTTTGTAAAAGCCACAGGGTCACATTTTACCATGTCTATGTGCTTCACATGTTTTGTGTGTGTGTGTGCTGGCGGTGACCTGTGGTTCCAGTCTTCTAGGACTGAGATTGAGATTTCCACTTGATTTATTCCACCAGTGTGAACTGAAGTGTGGAATGAAGGAATGAAAGGAAGAAACTATGGGAACGGAAGAGGAAGGAAATCCAATGAGTGCCTCTGTTGCACATGTAAAAGGCCGACATCAGCTGTGCTGCACTGACAGCACACACAAGAGCCCTTATGGAGCTCTTACACATTCAGAAACGTACTCATCCTGCTTACACACTCACACACGCCACTAAACCAAGAAAGTTCAAAACGAGACTCTCAGTTTCATACAGTATCATACACTCTAACATTCAGCAGAGGTACAAATAAATTAAATTACCTGCAGGGCTAGGGAGAGTCTGCAGTCTGCACATTAGCTCAGGGCTAGGAGATTAGTATGGAGTTAACACATTATTCCACATGAACATTTTCCAGCCTGTCAATTAAACAGGCTGGTTTGGTGACTGTGCCTGGTGTATGTAAATAAGCTCTTTCCACCTGACTTCCCTGTACTGTGCCTCATTCCAAAAGTGGCTCAGACTAAAATACCACACCTTTTATATCTTCAACATGAATGGGACGGGTTAGTCACTCACTCACTCACTCACTCACTCACTCACTCACTCTCTCTCTCTCTCTCTATATATATATATATATTTGACTAGTCGACTTCAGAGGCACAAGTCGACGCCCTCTGAGAGAAGTTGACTAGTCGTGTGTTTTTTTTCCTCTTTGTGTGCGCGCTTGTGTACACAATGCAGTCTCCGCCTCTGATTGTCTGACGCTGACACGCGTTCCTTGACTTAACCAATTATTATAGTCCCTTCATAAAAAGGGCGGTAACGTTGGCGCAAGTGGCTAACATGGCTAACGCTAGCACTGCAGAGAGTCGTCCAGTCCAGAGGACGCCGAGTGGCTGCGGCTTAAACTGTTCCCACTTTCTGTCGTACACTTAAATTTACCAGAACATGCAAGGTATCAGCCTTTGTTTTGTTTAGTTTAATTGTCATGTTGACTGTTAATGTTACAGAGAACTTTAATAAAAATTGCTCAGTGTTGGACACCTGTGTTCCTCCGCTGCGTCTGTGTGACGTCATCAAACGACTAGTCGACTCAACTTCGACTATGTTGACGGATAAGTCGACTTGAAAAAAAATATATATATACTGTTGGGACTTAGCAGTCTATGGTACATTTTGGGACTTTTTTGATGAAAAGTGTGTTTAAAGTCCCAAAATGTATCAAGAATGGAGAGTATTTGGTCCATTTGGGACTTTACCCACACTTTTCGTAAAACTGTTTCATGAAAAGGGAACAATTTGATGAAAAGTGTGTGTAATGTTCCATAATGTTCCAGCGAATGGGCAGTACATGGTACATTTTGGGACTTTACACACACTTTCCATCCAACTCGTCCTTTAAAAAAGGACGATTTGACAAAATGTCCCATGTCCTTTTTCATTACGAAAGGACAGTTTGATTTACCATAATTTAGGTCCTTGAATGTAAGACATACCATAAAACTAAAATGCTAAACTGCCCTCGGCATGGAACCATTAGCATGGAACCATCTGGTGGGAAAGCAGCCAGCTTATATTAATACTGAATAATATTCTGCATGGAGTCAGAAATGAATTCATTAATCTGACAGGCCTGTAACTGACATCCGTGCAGCGCTGCACTTTCATTAGAGCCTGCACTGTTTTATTACACAAAAATGTTTGAGTCTTTGACATGAAAAAGGCCTTGTAAATTTATCCAGCTGCTCGCCTGGTGCATATAAATTGGACATTAAGATGTACTTTTACTTTTTTGTGGGGAGAAGCAACTCAATCTCTTGGTCCGAAATGTAGCTACAGTGTCTACCTCTTCTCAGATAAGGAGCCTCAGACAAGGACTTACACAACCACTGTATATTACAGCATATCGTTGGAGAGGGGGGGGCGGCACAACCCACAATAACAGGATTATTAGATCTGTGGGTGGGAGAGACAGATGAGACGAGGGGCAGGGGAGATGTGTTTATTGCTCTTTTAAACTCTCTTCCTTTTCTTTCTCGCTCTCTCAGGTGTTTTCCGGTTAAGGGCATTTCTTTTTCAGCCTGTCTCTCTCCAGCCATCTCTGCTGCAGACACTGCTCATTAAGTCCATTTCTCCACAGCCTGAGGTGAGAGTACCATGTCTGAACATCAGAGTGTCTCTCCGGGTACCCAGAGACATGCCTGTACCTCTCAGGGTGCAATTACTCCAAGCATTTGTGGTTACGGTGCGATTTGTCAAGGCCAATTGCTTCCTGCACACACACACACACACACACAAATGGAGTCCTTTTACTTACTATCCAAAGCCTTCTATGAAGGTTTAACATTTAATGATGCTCCGATTGGAAAAAAATGGCAAGCTGGCAAAGCTCAAAATCTTTTGTAGCTCCACAGTCTTTTAGGAGCTGTTGGGAAAAGTGGTACATGGCATATTTTTAAACCAATCCTGTATTACAGTTCTGTTAAATAAGCCCAGCAAAAGTCTGACACCATCAAAATGCACTTCGCAGTTTACGTAACAGGACTGAAAACACTCAAAGGCCATCAGCCATGTTGTTTCACCCGAAAGAGTCTTCACCAACCCATTTTAAAAAACAAAGGACTTTGTTCAAAATATCTGGATCCAAATGATCCATCACAGACCACCTGCTTGTCAACAGGAAGGAGGGAGCTTTCATTGGCCTAATGATGCCCTCCAGACCACCAGACCACCAGACACTGCCATCAAGGCAGGAGGTGGAGGACCTTCCAGGACGTCAGATATCAGAGTTCTATAAAGACAGACGGAAAGTGTCACGGTGACATCTCCCAGGGCACCAGTCAGGGCACCAGGGACGATGTGGCATCTCCTACACCCTTTAAAGAGAGGGTCTTTAAAGGTTATTTAGTAAGAGCCACAGTCTCATATAGAACGATTTCAAGTTACAGAACAATCTGAATGGCTGAATGTCATAAACGATCACATTTATATTAGTAAATTATAGTTACAAGTACTGGTTGCATTTCTGCAAGAAAATGATGTTTAGAGACACCTAAATGTTGGTTTTATGGCCAAGAAAGTATCTGCCCACAGCAGGGTATCAAGCTGGCATCACCTCTGATTCTCTTCATTAGGTGCGCCACGGTGTACCGCTAAACCATGAAGGGGGGTGTTAACTTGCTGTCTATCAAGCCATTTGCGGTCAAGGATGGCTGAAATTACAAGTTACTCTTTAATTTCTAATATCATTCAGTCAACAATACATCCAAAAATCATTAGTGACCATGCCCCAGTTA
The DNA here is from genome assembly GCA_037576975.1 of Alestes dentex. Taxonomy (NCBI): domain Eukaryota; kingdom Metazoa; phylum Chordata; class Actinopteri; order Characiformes; family Alestidae; genus Alestes; species Alestes dentex. Next base: position 5,159 of record JBBIGA010040377.1, read on the forward strand.
CAATCCAGTTGACTAGAAGTTGCCCACACAAACCAGTTCCCAGATGGTGCTTTAACACCTCTCTTCTACAGGACCCACAATTCGACACCTTGATTAAAAAGGGATGTTTTTCTTTTCCTCGCTCACCTAATGAAATAAGTCAAATAAGTCAAATCTTCCTCCACTTCTACAACCAACTATATTCAACAGAACCTGATAAAGAAGAAATCAACCCTTTTTGGAACAGCGCCAACCTACCCCAAGTGAACAATCAGCAAAAGAATAAATTAGAAATAACATTATCCCAAGATGAATTTCTGGCCACTCTTAAATCTATGCCAAACAACAAAGCACCTGGTCCAGATGGTTTCCCTGCTGAGTTCTATAAACACTTCTGGTCAATTCTAGCCCCACTATTTATTAGAATGATTGATGAATCAAAACAGCATTCCAGATTACCAGTAACCTCTAACACGGCAACAATTTCACTTCTGCTCAAACCCAATAAAGATCCAACCTTACCATCAAGTTACAGACCAATTTCTTTAATCAGTGTAGACACAAAAATCCTTGCCAAACCCTAGCCCTTAGATTAGAAGAGGTCATACCATCCATAATTCATCCAGATCAAACTGGTTTTGTTAAAGGCAGGTTGGGTTCCACTCGCAGATTATTCAATATCATGTATTACTCTGCAATGCAAAAAAATTGATACAGCCATTGTCACATTAGATGCAGAGAAGGCATTTGACAGAGTCAACTGGAATTTCCTGTTTTCCACATTAGAGCGGTATGGCTTTGGGGATTCGTTCATTAGCTGGGTCAAATTGCTGTACACCACACCGACAGCCAGTGGTGTACCAGTTCACACTGAACTAGTTCAAAGTTTTGTTCACTGAAATAAAAATGAACTAGTTTACGTTCATAGTTATTTAAAAAAAAATTTGAACCAAGTTCACAACTCAAAAAATGAACTAGTTCACATTCGTTTGGTTTTTGGGGTTTTTTTTATATCACGTTCGTTCGTTAGTTTTTTGGGGTTTTTTTTACATTTTCAATTGAACGTCCTTCTATCTGAACCTCATTCAATCTTCTTCTATCTGTCATACCACTGAACAATCACAGAATTAAGTTACATTAAAAACCCATTTTGAGGTTGAGAATAGATCTTACCACTTAAGCAACGTATCATGTTATGCTGAAAAAAAAAAAACGAGGTGCAGGTATACAGTATATGGAAATTTTATTCAGACAGTATTAACACAAAATGTAAACAAACCGTGTCTGCCTAAAATGCAACATTCAGACAATATCTTTTAAAGTGCTCAAAAAATCACATAACTAAAAGTAAACAAAACGTGATTTTCCCCATCTAAATCTACACCGATTTCTTCAAAAAATGGACTCAAATGTTTAAACAAACTGCCTTCTGCAGAAGCGTCTGAACTCGAAGCACCAAACATGCTAGCCTGTAATCAGCAAAAGTAAAACGTGAGCTGCGTTCAGTCTCGCGAGAGTGAACGTCACTCACATCCTCGTTCATGATTTGTGAACTGATTCGTTCAGTTCAGTGTTCACGAAAAATGGGAACGTGTTCAATGAACGCCTGTCATTGAATGCGTTCGTGCACAACACAGCCGACAGCCACCATCACCACCAATGGACTAACCTCACAAAGCTTCACCTTGGACAGAGGAACTAGACAAGGGTGCCCACTCTCACCACTATTGTTCACCATCTTTATCGAACCTCTAGCAGCTGCCAAACACGCTCATCAAAGCTATTGGAACAGAAAAAATCCATCACAAAATCAGCCTCTACGCAGATGATATTTTACTGTTTCTGCAAGACCCCATAATTTCCCAGAAAGAAACGATCAAAGTTATTAACTCATTCACTAATGTATCTGAATAGTCAGTCAACTGGAACAAATCATCTGTTCTCTCATTACAACCCAAAAGCTGGGATCCGGCAGCCAACACATTACTTATATCCCTACGCACTGACCAGATCACTTGGGTGTAAGGGTTTCCCTCAGGCTGTCGGACCTGTTCGCGCTTAACTTCACCCCCTTCTGAAATCAGTTCAAGAAGACCTCCAACGCTGGACAAACCTACCACTTTCCATCATGGGCAGAATATCCACTATCAAAATGACAATACTACCTAAAGTAAACTATCTCTTCACAATGACACCAGTACTACCAACCGTTTCCAGGTTTAAATCGCTAGACTCAGCAATGGAAAAACAACACACCTAGAATCTACCAAAACCAAAAACTTTAGGACGCTTAGAAGCACCCAGTTTCACTCCTTATTGTTTAGCAAATCATCTTCAATATGTGCACAGATGAACTTCCCCCATCCAATCCGACAACAACTGGCTAGACCTAGAACAAACCATCTGCGCTAACATCCAGATTTCTGACCTGCCTTTCTGCTCCCCAGCAATTAAAAAACATCCCTGTTTTAAAGCTCCCACAATTGGCTCAGTGCTGACAGTCTGGTAGAAATTTCATAACATTACCAACACTGAGCTTTTATCTTCAAGACTCACCCCAATCTGGAATAACCCCAATTTCACTTGTAACCAAAAAGCACTTAACTTCTGCACCTGGAAAGACAAAGGTATCACTCACCTGCAGCATGTTTTCCACAATGACAGTATGTCAGGGTGCTTTAGCTGCAGGATGCAGAAGGATAAAAGCTCAAGATTACCTGGATGCACCAAATCTTGTGATGGGAACATGGGCTTAATTCATTGTCAAGTCTGGACCACAGAAGCATTTTCCTTTAGGAAAGAGAGGGTTTAGAAATCGCTGTTATATCATTTGGAGTGTCTAGAGGAATCAACAACATTAGGGTGGGTATCTTGGAGTCCAGGCTGGCCTGGGGCATTTTCAAATTGGGAGCGAAATTGCTAACTTTAAGCTGCAGCACTCAGGGCCAGAGATGTAGGGGAGGGTTTGATCTAGAAGTAGCCTGGATGATCTGACTGGGGTGGTGTTGAGCTCTTAAAACTTTGGTCTTTTTGGACAGAAGAACACTGTGTCTCAGGATGACTCAGGATTTGGACCAGCCTGAAGGAAGATCCCTAAAGGCAGGAACATACTGGCTAGAGTACCACTAAGAAAACAGACACTGGTTGATGGCTTTCAGAAGGAGCCTGACTGAAGATCTCACTCACAGAAGCTTGGTGACTTCTGAGAAGAAGTGAAAGCACCCCCTTACCCTGGGCTGTCGAGTTTGAGACATTTGACATCTGGCAGCGGTGTCGATGCTGACAGAGACCGAATGGCCCTCTCTGGAGGTTAGGCAGTGGAAAGAAAACTGGCATCAGTGCTTCAGCTCTTCAAGTCCTTTGGCACTGCAGCCAGCCTCTCAATCTCATAACAAGCACTGGCAAAACTCTTGAATCCCTCTTGGGATCTATCATGCCGCTTGTGGGCGGCCATCGGTTCCTTGAGAGCACCAGGCTGGATGGAGGCAGTGCCATTTTTGTCAACACTGCTGAGAAAAGTGCTGGACCAGACTCTGCAGGGAGCAGGTGAGGCGCTGTGGCCTGACGGACAAGACTGAGCAGAAGTCTCAGGCACCTGCAAAAACATATAGAGCACTGAGTTTTTTGTCACATTAATGTCGGTAAATATTACTAAATACATCTAAAAAGAATACAAATAACATTACGCAGTAAATCACAATTTTATGTTCAGTATATTAGTGTGTTCCTTATGAAAGCCCAAAATTACTTCGATCAGAAACCTGGTTTAAATTAAATCAGGAGCTGCTGATGGAGTTTCACAAATCCAAACAACGGCTGGAGGAACCGAGGAGGAATCTGGAACCGAACCTGAGTTCTCCTCACCAGCTCACACAATATCAACTACTTTTACAAACAAAACAAATGTTGTTACTTGTTACTGCTTTCTTGTTGGTTTACATTTATTCTCATTTTAACTTTGCTAGCAGAAAGACAGAAAAACTACTTTTGCATGGTACGGTACAACCACAAGCAATCAGCAGATTGATTTATTGCTGCATTTTCTGTAGTGGTCATTGAGTCAGATGCTTTGAAGATACTTGTTTACTAGCATTCAGGCAGTAAACAGTAAGAAACACAAAGATTTACATTTACATTTAATCATTTGGCAGATGCGCTTTTCCAGAGTGTTTTACAAAAAATGTGAAGACCAAGATGTCACAAAAATGAGAGAAATACTACAGGAATACACATCCTATACACATCCATCGAAATTACTTAAAATCCTCACTGCTAGACATTATTTGGTGACAAAAACTGGCAGACATTGAACTCAGCACTTTCTAAGGTGTCTTTTGCATTTAAAAAGTCAATAAATGCAACTTTTATCTCACTGACACAGTGGCTCAGCACCTGGAAATCAAGGCAGTTCAAAGCAGCACCTCCTTGTTAAAAGGAATTTTCAAACAGTCTAATTATGCAATACATAATTCGGTGGTTTAGTGGAACAAAGTCCATTAAACTTGTTTTGAGGTGAACAGGTTTGTTGGGGAGAAACTTTCTGTTTCTTTAATGGAGCCACATAATATGGTTCCATTCACTAACATGAATGGCTCAACATCAATATAGCCATTTCAGTTACTATTCAAGGCTGCTGGGGAAACTACACATGTCTTCTGTGGCTTTATATTCAATGTTGATGGTTTTAAAACTGTGGTATGTTTACTTTGGAGACTTACCTTAAAATACACTGCATGAAACAGTATCAGGCATCAACACAGCTTTCTTTAAGGGAGCTTTTAGAGGCATTAAACTCTTCAGACATCTGGTTCCATTCATCACTGTGAACAATTTTCGGGTTGCTTTTCTCTAGTATGGAGCATTTCACACCAAACCAGTCTCACGTTTAGAAAAAACTGGCAGAATTCCTGCTTAATCCTCATTAAGGCCGTTCGAAACGTTGGGGAATACAAATTATATTTGGGGTACAAATATAACTCACACACGCACAGTCTGAGAGGTCTGTTTTAATTCACAATTTCTCTCTCCGTGGTCATAAACAGGATGTTCAGTTATGATTCAGAGGTCTGCAACAATTAAGCAAGTTTATTTATGTAACATCCGCAGAACATCAGGTTTAAGTTATGGAGTAATGTTTAAATGATTACTGTTCAATCGTAGGTTATGCTTTTGAAGAGCCCACCCCTCCGCACCCCGTCCCTACCCACCCCTGCTGAGTGTAATTTATTAAGTATCAGGCTGATGGTCAGTCATGATTGCGCCACATTATATAACAGCACATAGGAGTGGGGGGTTAAGGCAATGGAACATAAAAAGGGAATGATGATGTCTCAGGCATAAAGACTCTTCAGACATAATCAGCAGCAAACATTATGAAAAATGGACAGAACATCAGCCCAAGAGCCATCTCCATCGCACACCCCCGCACTACACACAGGAGCCACCATAAAGGTCACTGTAATGAACACTGTGATGGTCACTACCATCTCCACATGGGTGGAACTCCTAATTTGGTCATACAGGCTGCAGGTTTCAATCAGAAAAGCTCCTCTCTGACAAAGGTGCAAGGCTTTAAAGGGTCGATTTCCTGATAAAACCTCTTTTTCATGTTTTTTTTTTTTTAAATAAAAGAGGTTGTTGTAGTATCAGAATCAGAGATCAACTTTATTGATCCCAGATGAAACTGCTTATGTTACAACTGCACAGACACACAGAGACACAGAGACAAGAACAATATGAAATATACAGTCTAAATAAATCCAATAAAACTACTCTATACAAATTACATTAGTACTCTTAGTACTATAGATAAAGTGAATTACTAGTACTAAAATGCTGTTAGAGTTTCAAAACACACCATTATTCCCCAGTCTAACCAGTCCATATTTGCTAATTTAGCACCAGAAACAGCCTGTTTTGAATTTCGCTGTTCTCATGATGTCACAAAAACCAACACAAAACAACAGTCAGCCTATAGCAGCCTACAGCAGTTTAACTCCGCCCATTCTCAATAATGTTAAAAGGAGTGCTTTAGTTTGCATGATACAGGGCAACCAATCAAAGCAGAGCTTCTTAACATCGTCCTAAATGCGCGATAACAAAGGTGTGGGAGTCTAATGGTGTGGCTGTAGATTTTATTGGACACCCTGTTCCTAATAGAGGTTGAAAATGGTAACGTTAAAGTGAGTTCTGGCTGATTTTGGTGAACAAATAACATGACTTAAATGCCAGAAAAAAGCAGGACGTGGGCTATTTAAGCCCACAGTGTGTATCTTAAGTGAAACACTGACATTATGATATTTCAAACATGTGATTCATGCTCACCTGTTACTCATTAACTCCAGTGTTTTGATGGACTGCAGACTCCCCTGATGAGCTGGGTTCCTGGGATGCTGAAAAAAGGCCTGCTCATTTTTTTGTGATGCATTGCATTACAAACATGACAGATCAAAGCTAAATGTAGTATGCCGCAGCGCTAGAACAGGGGAAAGTCATTGTTGTGCATGTAATGTAATGTGGTGGTGGAAGCATATACTAAAAAATATATATATTAAAATGTGCTTACACAAGAAAGAAAAAGTATTTTTACACTAATTTGGGTGGCATGGTGACATAGTGGGTTGTGCTGTCTCTTCAGGAAGGTCCTGCGTTCGATATCTCCTCTGTTTGTAGTTTACATGTGCTCCCTGTATCCAGCAGGAGCTCTGGTTTCCTCCCACAGTCCAGGTGGACATGCTGATTTGCCCCAAGGTGTGTCTGTGATCAATTACCGATATATTTTTCACTCCAAACACCACTGGGTAATTGTTTTTTATTTTTATAGATTCTCTCCCCAATTTAGCCATGTCACATTCCAATTGCTAGATTCTTCAATTACGCAATACCACCAATGCTGGGAGGCTGAAGGCTAATACATGCTTTCTCCAAATCACATGAAAATATTGTTTTTGGGTTAATCTACTAAATATAATGCTATAATGTGGTGAGTAGGCCACTTTAGAGCAGTTTTTGGCACAATAACTGTTTTGCTTTAGCCGGGATCTCCTTCTACACCCTCTCATGCTATTGTAAAACTGAACTTTTAGCCGAATTCAATAAGCCAGAAATGCTAGTCCTTCAGAATTTAATGTGAAGTGACTGAGTAATGCTTCTGATGTGGTAACTCCTCTCTCACACAACAAATTACAGAACCAACAAAAAACAACCACATTTTCCAGCTTAATTCAATGAACCTTATCCAACACATCTGACAAAATCATGTTTATATGTGTTTTTGACCACTGCACTTTCAGATGAGTTAGAAACTCTAGTATAAAAAATTCAGGCTCTCGGATGGTGGTTAGAAGAATTTTAAACAGCTTAATGATCAAGCCTTCCTAAATTCTCAGTGACATTACGCTTCAGAAATGCCTCAAACATTCACATTACAATCGATTATTTGGTGGTCAATAAGCATGGCTCTTATACAACTTTCAGAATTTGGGACAGATCTGTTCCCTGGTTCAACACCAAAATATTCTCCTCGCTTAAGGCAAGAAATGGAGCTTGGGCTCTCGCCACCAGAACAGGGGACAGAGACCACTGGCTTCCAGCTAAATGTTGCAACTCTATTAAATAATCATCACATTTCTGATCAGGGAGCACTTTGCCAGGCCTATAATACTCCTCTTGCAGCTGCTGGTCATTTGTTCGATAACACTAATCTGGAAAGCTCTCTTAACGTAATAGATAAAACCCCTGCTGTAAGGCAATGTCTCTCTAAATTTCAGCCTTTCTCTCCTCAAACAGCAGCTAAAGGCCGCGTCACTCTCAGCACTAGGAAGAGGAGGGTTTTTTTTCCCTTAAGCATCATATGCTCCAACTACACTTTGTTGAGGGCCATTTCTTCCCCACCACAAGGGTCGATAAGTTTCACCTTCACCAGTTTTTTAAATTATCCACCCGAAGGCGGACAAATGATTTCCACCACTGTGTTCACAACAGTAAAGTGATCGCTCTGTCAAACATGAACACACCACAGCACACTGTGAACAGCACAAAATTCTTCCTCTGTGTTTTATTTTACCAATTTAACCCATTCACCAAGTGAAGCAGCAGGCAGCCAGGAACATGGCACCCGTGTGTGAGGACCGTACCTTGCTCGAGGGTGGCTCAGTGGTGCCACTAGCAGTCCTGGGATTTGAACCCACAACTCTCTGATTGCAGGGTGAATTCCCTAACCTCTAGGCCACCAACTCCGCTCCACCCCCCCCCCCCCCCAACCTCTAGGCCACCAGCTCACCAGCAT
>JBBIGA010040425.1:2500-13417 GCA_037576975.1 Alestes dentex
GTGTAGGCATTTTTTCACTGATTAATGCATGCTGGTACATCAATGAATAAAATCTGAGAATGGTCTGAAAATGCACATGAAGATAAGACTGTAGCCTTACCTATTTTTGCAATTTTGTTCAAAAAGTCAAGGTGATATTTTTGTTTCATTTGGACTGTAATGGCTTTACAATTATTGTAAGTTGTGTGTGTCAGTTTAGGGGAACAATCATTCTTTACAACTTTTATCATTTACTTCCCAATAAAAATTGCAATGTTGTGCATTAAATTTTCATGGGGTGTCCTTTTTGTCAGATTTAAACATGTCATAAAAATAAATAAAATCTGAGAATGGTCTGAACATGCACATGAAGGTAAGACTATAGCCTTACCTATTTTTGCAATTTTGTTCAAAAAGTCAAGATGAAATTTTTTTGTTTAAACTGGATTGCAATGGCTTCATTGGCCTGTATTATAATACTTTTCCAAAATTTTAAGATGGCAAAACATGTATTTAATGAAAAACATGTATGTCAATTTATGATGTTGCTAATTTTGAACATCCTTAAAAAATTATTTTTCAATGACTACTGCAACAAAAACATGATGTGTAGGTATTTTTTCACTGATTAATGCATGCTGGTACATAAATGAATAAAATCTGGAAATGGTCTGAAAATACACATGAAGGTAAGACTATAGCCTTACCTTTTTTGCAATTTTGTTCAAAAAGTCAAGGTGAGAATTTTACTTAATGTGGACTGTAACGGCTTCATTTGATTGTATTATGAAGCTTTACAATTATTGTAAGTTGAAAAAATGTATTTTGTGAAAACTGTGGATGGCAGTTTAGGAGAACAATCATTCTTTGCAACTTTCATTTGTTTATTTCCCAATAAAAATTGCAATATTGTACATACAATTTTTATGGAGTGTCTTTTTTATCAGATTTAAACATGTCATAAAAATGAATGAAATTCAAAAATGGTCTGAACATGCACATGAAGGTAAGACTACAGCCTTACCTATTTTTGTAATTTTGACCAAAAAGTCAAGGTGAGATTTTTGTTTGATGTGGACAGTAATGGCCTCATTTGACTGTATTTCGAAGCATTTACTGTTAGGGCTGGGTTTTTAGTTATGGGTCTTTTATTTTGAAATAAGTGGATGTTTGTGTCACGTGTCACTGTGTCACCTGTTTTGTGTATTAGTTTAGTGATTGGGCCTTTTGATTGAGTTTTGTCTGAGAGTGTTTGTTATTTAAGTTCTTTGAGTTGTTTGGGTTGTGTAGCCCTGTGATGTGCTGGCGACTGTCCAGGGTGTACCCCGCCTTCGCCTGTAGCAGCTGGGATAGGCTCCAGTCCCCCCCCCCCGACCCCGAGTGGATGGATGGATGGATGAGTTTGGGTTGTATTTGTGGATCAACCCTCACACTACCTGGATGTTTCCTGCATGAGACCCTTTCCTTATGTATGTACTGTTTAGTGTTTTTCAGTTAGGCCCTTGTGCCATTTGGTTTTGTTTTTGGTAGAGTCTGTGCCTTTATGTATTAAACCATCTAAAGGAACCTGCACTTTGTGCCTCGCCTCACTTTCCCCAAGCACCGCACATGATATTTAAATGATTTTAAGGTAACAAAACATGTATTTAATGAATAATTTGTACGTCAGTTTATGATATTAGTAATTTTGAACAAATTTTTAAAAATATTTATCAATGACTATTGCAATATATTACACAAAAACATGATGTAGGCATTTTTCACTGATTAATGCATGCTGGTACATAAATGAATAAAATCTGAGAACGGTCCAAAATGCACATGAAGGTAAGACTATAGCCTTAACTATTTTTGCAGTTTTGTTCAAAAAGTCAAGGTGAAATTTTTGTTTAAACTGGATTGCAATGGCTTCATTAGCCTGTATTATGATGCTTTTCCAAAATTTTAAGATGGCAAAACATGTATTTAATGAAAAATGTGTATGTCAATTTATGTTGCTAATTTTGAACATCCTTAAAAAATCATTTATCAATGACTATTGCAATATATTACACAAAAACATGATGTGTAGGCATTTTTTCACTGATTAATGCATGCTGGTACATGAATGAATAAAATCTGAGAATGGTCTTAAAATGCACATGAAGGTAAGACTATAGCCTTACCTATTTTTGCAATTTTGTTCAAAAAGTCAAGGTGAGATTTAAGTTTAAGTTGGACTGCAATGGCTTTATTGGCCTGTATTATGATGCTTTTCCAAGATTTTAAGATGGCAAAACATGTATTTAATAAAAAATGTTTGTCAATTTATGATGTTGCAATGCATGCTGGTACATGAATAAAATATGAGAACGGTCCAAAAATGTATTTGACATGGAGACACTTTCTACTTCATGTGTGCTTTTTGGTATGAAAATGAGGGAAATCAGAGAATATAGCCATAACCCGTGGGGAAATTTGTTTAATCTGAATTGTATTGGCATCTTTGGACTATATTTTGATGCTTTTGTGAAAAACTGGTCCAAATTTGTGCAACTTTAAAACTTTATTTTTCAATATAAAATTGCAATATATTACATAAACATAATGTGGAGTCATTTTCTATCTGAACTATGCTTGCTGTTATGAAAATGAAGGAAATCTATGACTGGCCAAAATGTACAAGATGGTACCTTACCTATTTTTCTCAGATTATTGAGATTTTTTGTTTTATTTAGACTGTGATTACTTCATTGGACTGTATTTTGATGCTTTACAATGATTTCAGAATGAGAAAAATGTATTTTCTGATAAATGAAAATGTCATGTCCAAACATCCAATTTTCAAAATGTTTTCAATAAAAACTTCTCAATAAAAACTTGCTATATGTAACATGATGTGGAGTCATTTTCAATCTGATTCATGCTTGTTGGGATGAATATGAAGGGAGTCAGAGAATGTTCTAAAAATGTACATAAAAATGAACAGACTTTTATTAGTTGCATTGTTATAGCAGAAAGTGGACAGTACAAAGGTAAGAGCAGTAAAACAATAGGATAAAACAATACAACAGTACAGTACAAACAATACAAAAATATGAATATGGACATTTGTGTGTATGCAAATATATAAATATGTATAAACAAGTGTGTATGTGTGTCTGTATTTATGTACAGAGTCTCCACTCTGTACATAAATACATACACACACACACACATATATATACACACATATACTAACATATATACATATACACATATACAGTAACCCCCGCTTTTCGCAGGGGTTACGTTCCAAGAGCACCTGCGTATAGTGAAAAAACGTGTTATGGTTTTAAAAAAAAAACTAAAAATGCCTATTTTTGTACAGTAAACCCTAAATATGCCCCCAAACATGCTCTCAAAACACTTTAATTTCATTTTAAACTCATTACCCTTAAAGAAAATGTAAAGGTAAACCCGTATCTGTACTGTGCAGTTTTTACTGAGCTCCAGCAGTGCTAGAATGTAAATACCAACATTACTGCTGTACAGATTGTAATTCATGCACATGCGTTTTCTTTGGTATGCGCTGTCATTTTCATTAGCATAAGCAGTTAAATACAGTAATAAATTCATTTCATTTACAGTAATAAAAATACAGGGCTTTAAGAAGAACAAATTGAAAAACACGAGAACACTCGAGACACTCCAAGGGGGAAATTCTGGGCAGCAGTCAATCAGCACGTGCTTGGATTGGCTACTTTAATACCTCCCGCCTCTGTGTACAGTGATGAAAAAAGCTGTGACGTCTGGGCCTCGTCCGCCACGCCCCCTTGTCTTCGTGCAGGGTTTATGTTGGGGCGTGGTGCTTAGCAACCCAGCAGGAGGACAAGGGGGTGTGGCGGATGAGGCCCGGACTCACAAAAGCAAAAAAAATGCGGAGGATATCAGCCTTTCCATGCATGTGCGGGGGTTCCGCAAAAAATTATTAGTTTGGTTCTCTGAAAAAATCTGCGTGAGACTGTAATCGCGACTGCTAATCCGCATATAAGTGTGGGGTCACTGTATACATATGTATGTATGTATGTATGAACACTGGACATATGTACAGGTCCAGATGTTTGGTAGCAGCAGGCATTGACAAAAACAGCAATAATGCACCAAAAACAGTAATATGCACCAGAAAAACTCCACATTGCTCTTTTTGGTGCATTATTGCTGTTTTTGTCAATGCCTGCTGCTACCAAACATCTGAACCTGTACATATATCCAGTGTTCATACATACATACATACATATGTATGTATATATGTTCATACATACATACATACATACATACTGGATATATGTACAGGTTCAGATGTTTGGTAGCAGCAGGCATTGACAATAATGCACCAAAAACAGTAATATGCACCAGAAAAACTTCACACTGCACACAGTAATACATATTCTCCCCAGAAAACTGCAAATGTTGCACCAGAAATATTGCATACAAGAGAAACTACCACCTATCAGTCCATGTTGTTTGGATGTGTGTGTGTGTGTAAGTGGTCAGCTGCAAGGTGTTGTACGGGGTTGTACAGTCTGACAGCAGTTGGAAGGAAAGACCTGTGGAATCTCTCCATCCCACATCGTGGGTGCCGCAGCCTGCCACTGAAGGAGCTGCTCAGTGCTGTCAGAGTCTCCTGCATGGGGTGGGAGATGTTCTCCAACAGGGACGACAGCTTAGCCACCATTCTCCTGTCACTCACCACCTCTACTGGGTCTAGAGGGCATCCTACAACAGAGCTGGATATACTGTGGTCAGTTAGTGAGGTTGTCCAGTATCAATGTGGTGAGGTGATGGTCCACACCTGGGTGCTCCAGCTTGTCCTTCAGCGTAACGGAAGAATAGATAGAAGATAGAGACAGTTCTTTATTTGTCACGTGTATAGTCATACAAGTACAACACAGTGAAATTCTTCCTCTGTATTTAACCCGTTCACCAAGTGAAGTACTGCCAGCGAGGTGCCTGGGGAGCAGTGTGTGGGGACAGTACCTTACTCAAGGGAACCTCAGTAGTGACACTAGCATTTGGGATTCGAACCCCAACCCTCTGATTGTAATGGTTTAATGCCCTAACCACTAGGCCATCCAGCCCCTGGGTAATCCTTATGGGTAGGATGGTGTTGAAGGAACTGGAGAGATCAAAGAACATGATTCTCACGGCACTCCCAGAGGTCTCCAGGTGAGAGAGGGAATGATGTAGGAGGTGGATGACGGCATCATCTACCCCAATGCCAGACTGGTACGTCATCAGGGGCCAATTACAAAAATGTGCAAGTGGAGTCTGTCTGATTTATACTTGTTGGTATGAAAATGAAGGAAATCAGATTGGTTCAACAATCTACACAAATGTAAGACTATAGTCTTATTTATTTTTTAAATGTTTGCAACCAAAGGGAGAGATTTTTTACACAATTTCTGAAATTTGAAAATTCATCAACTTTCAAAACTTTTTGAAAAAATTAGTATTTCAATTTAGGATCATACTAATTTTGTACAACTTAAAAAAAAATTTTTTTTTAAGAACTGCAACATGCAGTCCTGCACAAACATCTTGAGCCACCTATTATTTCTTTATATTTTGCTTTGGATCACCTTGTTGGTGCAAAAATACTATTTTTTAGCTTTGGCATACTGAATAATGAAACAAGAGGTGGGTTGGGGGATACTGAGTAAATGAGGTTTTTCTTAAAACAGTGATTTAAGATGCTTAACTCTGCTGTTATTTACAGTCAGCCTCAGGTTAGTCTGGGTGAGGTGTGTATGTGTATATGTATGTGTGTGTGTGTATATGTATGTGTATGTGTGTGTGTGCATGTGAGTGTGTGTACGTGTGTGTGTGTATGTGAGTGTGTATACATATGTGTGTGTGTGTGTGTGTGTGTGTGAGTGTGTGTTTGTATGCATGTGTATATATATGTGTGTGTGTGTGTGTGTGTGTGTGTGTGTGTGTGTGTGTGTGTGTGTGTGTGTGTGAGATAAATGCTCCTCTGTTTGTCCCTTCCTGCCTTTCGCCTGTGTTTACTGCAGCCACGGAAAGTCCGCCACCATGAGGCCAAAGGTCAAGAGCTGCATCTTCCTCTGACATCACAGGTCTCTTGAAGGGCTTTGTGTTAGTGTGTGTGTGTGTGTGTGTGTGTGTGTGTGTGTGTGTGTGTGTGTGTTTTACATTAAAATAATCATTCTGATGTACCATCAACATCTTTTTTATCAGCATGAATCCTCAAACTGAATTTCAGAACGCCTGTGAAAACATAAACAAAATGTTCACAGGCGTATTTTGTGTTTAGTAAACAATCCAGCCCCTGGACTCTCTCTGAAAATGTTGTAATGTTATTAAAATAGACTGCTGGCTCCTGCTTCTTCAGTGCTGGGTTTGGATCTAATGGCCTGGACCCAAAGCTGTGAGTGAACAAGAGAGAGAACGCCATTACTAGTATCTACAAAGCGTGGTGGAGGTAGTTTCATTCATTGGGGCAGCTGGTGGCCTAGTGGTTAGGGTGTTTGCCCTGCGATCAGAAAGTCGTGGGCTTGATTCCCAAGACTGCTAAGCACCACTGAGGTCCCGTTGAATAAGGTACTGTCCCCACACACTGCGCCCTGTGCGCTGTGTTCCTGGTTGCCTGCTGCTTCACTTGGTGAATGGATTAAATACAGAGGAAGAATTTTGTGCTGCTCACACTGTGTGCTGTGGTGTGTTCATGTATGACAGAATGGTCACTTTCACTTCATTACATTAGGTAGACTGGACAGTGCTCTGTGTGGACCAGCTGTGGGGTTCTGTGTGGTAAACATCACCATTAGTGATATTACTCACCAATAAAAATACATATATACACTCAGTATAAACATTCACTTCATACAATGGGCACATGATACAGATTAATAAATATCTTGTCACTGTGTATATTTTCTCTAAAAGCTGCAGTTTTCACATATATATTTCCTCATTTAGAGCAGACCAGTCTAAATATTCGTGTTTTTCCAAAAGACTGCAGGGGTTCAGTCCCCAGAAAGATATACAAGTTTTTCAGTGGTAAATCATTAATAAAACATCTATTGTTTAGAACAAAGAAGCACTTAGCGGTAATATTAAATGGAATAGATTCATAAATTATTGTTAAAGAGAATAAAAGCACTGCACCAGCCCTGCCATTATCATAATTAATGTACTTTGTCCCCCGTGTCCTCTAATAAGAAGAGAATGCACAAGTATACAGAGAGAGAGAGAGAGAGAGAGAGAGAGAGAGAGAGAGAGAATCTTGTTGTATTTTCAGACTTTCTAAAAAGAAATGGTCATTTTTAACAGCGTTCATCTGGCATTTTTGTAGACGCTCCCCTTCACTCTGCCATTCTCTTCTCTATTGTTCTATCAGATTTACAGGCGGTCGTCGAGTTACAACATTCTCAAGATACAATGTTTCGAGTTTACAACACTCCCACTCGACTTACACCGTTAGCCTCATACTTACGGACTACGTGGGTGAACTAGTTTGATTGCACATGGTGGAAGAATACGCAGTAACGCGGCATCTGAGTGAGGGAGTTTTCCTTTTCCTTTTTATGTGGCTTAGTTGAGTTTTTATGATTTTCCTGTGTTAGGATTAGTAAGTGACTCAGACTAGGGTGTGTTTCAACTAACACCAAAGTTCGGGTTACATCACTGTTGAAGGAACGGAACTGTGGTGTAACTCGAGGAGCCCCTGTATTTGTAACTGATGAGGTCCTGAAATATCAGAGAAAATATCATATGTAAGTAATTAAACCTTTATTGTCATCCCAGCCATATAAATATAGTACACAGTGACACAAAATATCATCCTCCTGTACCATCGGTGCAACATAGAACAGCAGCACTCAGACAAATCAACAGTGAGGGTAAAAAGGGGGATTACAAGTTAACCTATATATTTAGCGGGTCAGAACCTATATATTTATAAGCTCCAGATCCAGCAGGTCAGAAGTTTGAAGCGTGACTTCAGCAGAGTTAAAGCTGAAGGTGTGAAGAAGTTTTGGCTGATTGCACTGTTGGTTTGGTTTTAGGAGCTAAAATCGAATGGTTTAAAACATCTGAGGTCTGGTTTGATTATCTTAAAACAACATACACTGACTTAAAACACACTTCCAGTGTCTGAGAAACACACATGGCACCTAAACCCTGACCTTACCTGCAGCAACCACACAGCCTTTTCTGCGCTTTTAGTGTTTCCAAAAAAAAGCCACGTTTAGGTTGACAAACACCACATTTTTTTATGAGGACCAGCAGAATGTCCCCACTTTTACATGTTTAATGCTGTCCTACCATTATGAGGACATTCTGTCCTCACAAAGAGCTAAAAACAAGAACACACACAGTCACTCATCTCTGTTGTTGTTCATAAATAGCAGTGTAACCAACAATTACCAATCCTCTCAAGTGTATTCTCTCATGGCCAGCACACACACACACACACACACACACTCACAAATAACACACTCCATTCCCCCGCTCAGGCACTCTAAAAGTGAGTGTATTTATCTCTTTCTGAGGACCAAATGTCCTCATAATGACAGGAATGCTTGAAAATGTAAAATTGTGGGCACATTTTGCTGGTCCTCACAAGGGAACATGCTGTTTTCTCCACGACTAAGAGGAGAAGAGCATTTTCCTGAGGTTAAGGTCATGGGGTCAGTGTAGCACTACTGACATACAGGGTTAGTCAGTGGAGTGTCCTCACACAGAGAGTAATACCAACGTGTGTGTGTAAGTGTGTGTGCTGGATGTTTGTGCTGTGTAATGTCATTATCAGCTGTGTTTCCAGCAGGATGTCTCTGAGGGCACAGAGAGGCTGTGTGTGTGTGTGTGTGTGTGTTTTATTAATTGTTGCTTTGGGGCCAGTCCTACTCGGTGCACATTGTGATCTGATCAGCTAAATTCACTGATCAGGGATGGCACAGACACACACACACACACACACACACACACCCACACACACACACGCGCACACACACATGTCAAAACCAAAACAGTTATATTCCAATACAGTTACACCTAAAAAGTAATAAGCAACTAATAAGCAGTAATACAATGAAAGATTTATATTTAAATATAGATTTATATTTAAAAATCAGTGTTGGGGTAATTAGCAGGTCTGGAGCTTTTGAGCAATTAAGCTCTTAAAAAACTCTTAAAAAAACCAACAATAAATCAGGACAAAACAAATCAGAGTTGTATAATTTGTATGTTATTTAGAGCAGATTTGACTGGTTCCACAATCAAATCTGGGTATGGCCTTTTTACACAGAGTCTCAGTTTAACCACCCAGAGAGAGAGAGAGGACAGTTATACTGAGTGATGGGGGGAGGGAGGAACACCCTACCCACCCAGAGAAAGATGCTCTCTTGGGGTGGATCTCACATCACGTTATTGTGTTCATATGTTACTGTTGCCCTGATGAGACGGTGGCTTCAAGGTGTTCATAAACTTCAACCCAGGGAGACTCCTGACTGTGTTCTGTGTAATTATCCCTCTCCCTCGTTAGGCTAATTGTGAGACCGTGCTCTCTGGAGGTTAATGACCTGCAGCTCTGAGGGACTAACGAGAGAAAAACACCACGATCCATCAGCACAGCAGGCAGATGCTCCTTACACTTACTCACCTGTCCGACCTCACCTGTAAACATTCTGCAGGAGCGGGTTTTACCTGGGGGAGGCTGATCTTTTAACTCTGCAGTGACTTTAATCCAGTATGAAACTGGAAATCATTGTTGGTTCGTGTATAGTAGAAAACAAAAACTATACCAATAAATAAATAAGAGCTATTATTTTTATTATTCTTATTTTTATTGCTGTATATTGTTTGCAGTGAATGTTGCTGCAGTGAATTATTATTGTTGTTACTTTGTTGTTATGATGATGATGATTATTAGTAGTAGTTGTTGTTATTGCTGGTGGTTATGGTGTATTAATATTAATATCATTCTTGTTTGTACTTTGTTACTGTTGTCGTTGTTGTTGCTGCTGCTGCTGTGGTCAATGTTGTTGTTTGTCATTATTGCTACTTATTATTAATTGTTGTTGCTGACGTTTTATAATTAATATTACTATTGTTCTTGCTGTCATTTAACAAAAAAAAACACCATTAATAAATAAATTAAGGACATTATTATGGTCATTAATAGTATTAGTTTTAGTATTATTATCAAGCTGGTGGCTGCTGGATATTTTCTTATCTGCTTTATATTTCTTCCATATGTTCCCATAGTCAATACGTCATAATTTCTCTTAAATATCCGTTCAAAGTTTTGATTAATATTCAGTCTTGGTCTGGTTATCCTGTAAAGAACCTGGTTCTGATTGAGAAAACCGAACCAGCCTCGGATAAATCTAAAACTGAAGACTCATTTCAAGTGTCCCGGCGCAGCAAAAGCGTGAGTTTGAACAAACAGCCGCAGCCGCGTGTTTCTGATGTGTTTCCGCTGAAGGGGAGGAGACCACGTGTTCCACGTGTTCCACGTGTTTCAGCGCTGCTGAAGAAGCTGATTATTTAATTGGAAAAGCAGCAGCTGCTTGATGTGAAAAAGAGTGGATTAATGTCCTGCCCTCCCCCTCCCACTGCTCTCCCTTGGGCCCTATTAGCCCCCGAAACAACCCCCAAGTTACCCCCGGTGGGGTTAAGAACACACTCTTTGATCTCTCACATGCTGGCACAAATCCTTGCACGCCCCGCTATGCACTCTGCTAAGATAATTAGCGCTGATTAAAAGGTTCCCAGCTGCTGTTTGTGTGTGCATATGTGTGTAAGCTGTCGGAGAAGAGACCGATTTGGAGAGAGCAAACTTGTGTGTGGGCTTCTGGCTGGTGGTTATAGTTCTCACAGATGTGTGTGTGTCTGTGTGTGTGTGTGTGTGTGTGTGTGTGTGTGTGTGTGTGTGTGTGTGTGTGTGTGTGTGTG